>CAWUFW010022362.1:0-97251 GCA_963921515.1 Calotriton arnoldi | reverse complement strand
CTGGCGGAGGCATTGTAAAATGTCCCTGTGCACCGCCGTCATCTCATGCAGTGCATCCCACTTGGACTCCACGCGGGACATGTGTGAGTCCACACGGGACATGTGTGACTCCACGTGGGACATGTGGGAGTCCAAGCGGGCATGATGGGCAGCCTGCTGCTGTTTAATGTCTCTGAGGAGCCCCACTACCTGGCTGAGCTCTCCGGTACTGGACTGGTACGCATCAGCTATGCGTACCAGTTGTGGGTCGTCATGCACACCAGCAACGTCTGCAAGCAGCGACCTCTGTCTCCCACTCCTCCCACCACCCCTGCTGACATGTGCAGTGTGTGCAGTGGTACGCACAGATAACCCTGGTCCACCTTGGGGGTTGGTGGTGGTGGTGGTGTCCATGGCCCCAGGTTGGTCCAGGGTCACTGTGCTGGTGTTGCTCCTTATTCTGTCCATGTCGGCAGGGATGGTATTCGTGGTGACAGTCGTTGTAGGGGTGGGTGCAGGGGTGCAGCTGGTGGTCCTGCTGGTGCTGCAGCTGGTGGTCCTGCTGGTGCTGCATGTTGACTTGCACCGGATGTGCCAGGTTGTTCTTCATCGTCCGAGGAGGACAGAGGCTGTACGACGCCAGTGAGCTTGGCATCCTCTTGAGCCTGGGACTGGGACTCCTCAGCGTCTGCTGCTGTGTCCCCATCATCACCTGTTTTTGGGAGACACAAACAATGTATGTCATGTTTCTGCAGGCATCAATGGTTGACACACATGACAGTTGTGACTGTGCCTCTGGGTGCGGGCCTGTACATTGCATTGTCCTAAGTCGTCACAGTCAGGGGTTGATATTGGTGTGGCACATTGTCCTGCATTATTTGGGCATTTCTATGTATTTTCTGGGGTGTGAACATGGTCTGCATTGCTTGTGTTTGGTTGACAGCCGGACCTCCTTCCCACCCACCCAGCCAGTCAGTTATCCCACCATGGAACGTGCTTGCGTTGCAGGGAGTGTAAGTTGTCTCTCAGGATGTCAGTCAGTGGTGTCCTGCTGTTTGTTGGTGCACAGTTGGCAGCAGGGCCTTGTGCTCCCCATAGCAGTAGCCAGTGTCAGCCATCTTGTGAGTCCTTCTCCACTCCCTGTGATGTGAGCATGGTTCAGGGTGGTGTTGATGGGACAGTTGTGGGGGTGAGCTATGTCTGTGACTACGACTCCCATCATGCCATTGCCTCCACCCCACTTGCCAGCATTCCCATACTTACTTGCTTTTGTGTGGAGTTCAGTGTGTGTGGGTGTGAGGGCAATGGCAAGATGGCTGACAGTGGTGTCCTGCTGTTGGTTGGTGTGCAGTACCCAGCATGCCCTTGTGCTCCCCACGACACAGGAACAGTGTCAGACATCTTTGATGGGCCTTTCCACTCTCTGTGGGATGTGCATGCGTGAGTGTGAGCTTGTTGGGCCATGTGGTGGGGGATGTAGGGCTGTGACTACGACTCCCATCATGCTATTGCCTCCTCCCCCTTCCCAGCATGCCCATGCTTCCTTCCTTTTGACTCTGCTTCCCTGTGGGGTGGGCTGGCTGTGCTGACAGGATGGCTGGGAGTGTTGTCCTGGCAGTTGTTTGGCTAAGAGTCCCAAGAGTGTCCCTGTGCTTCACACAACATAACCCAGGGTGGTGGTTCTTTGTGGGATCTTGTGTTAGGATGGAGGGCATTGCATTCTACCAGGTGGGTACTGTGGAGTTTGTGTTGGGGGTGTGTGAGGGGAGGTGCTTGTGACTATGGTCAGTGCTGCAAGTCCCCCTTCCCACCCAGCCAGCCAGATATCCCACCATGGAACGTGCTTGCATTGCAGGGAGTGTAAGTTGTCTCTCAGGATGTCAGTCAGTGATGTCCTGCTGTTTGTTGGTGCACAGTTGCCAGCAGGGCCTTGTGCTCCCCACAGCAGTAGCCAGTGTCAGCCATCTTGTGAGTCCTTCTCCACTCCCTGTGATGTGCGCATGGTTCATGGTGGTGTTGATGGGACAGTTGTGGGGGGCAATATGTGTGACTGCGACTCCCATGATGCTATTGGCTACACTGACTTGGCCAGCATACACAGAATTCCTTCCTTTGAGTGGTCTTCACTGTGTGTTGGTGTTGTTGTGGTGGCTACATGTGTGGATGTGTTTGTTAGTTCTATTTGTGCCACTGCCTAGCTGTAGTTGTGGTTGTGTTTGTACATGTGTTGGCACAGTTGGATGTGACTTTTTGATGGCATGTGTTGTGTTTATCTGACTGACATACACATTTTGGGATGATTCTGTTCTGGTTGCTGTGTAATTGCTATGAGTGCATGGTTTGACTCTCCCTTGACAGTGATGTGTGTGTTTTGTGGCAGTATATTGTGTACATTTGTTGTGTACTCACCAGGCTCTGGGATGTCCTCTAGTCCATATACGCTCACTGGCGGAAGGATGGCCCGCACCTTCTCCTCCCAGGGCCTGAGGTATATTGGCTTGGCAGGAGGGCCACTGCCGGTGTGTTGGCTGTTGATGTAGTCTTTCTTCAGCATGTCCCGTACCCTCCTGCGCACGTCATACCACCTGTTCTGGATGTCCGTCTTTGTGCGCCGACATGGTGATTGGGCGTTCACCCTGTTGATGATCCTCTCCCACATCTTGGTTTTCTGCAACATGGGGGTCTGTTGGACCAGTGTGCCAAACAGCTGTGGCTCCACCCTGAGGATCTCGTCTACCATGACTTCCAATTCACTATCTAGGAACTTGGGATTCTTCTTGGGGGCATGGTGATGGGTGGTGATGGTGGGTGATGTGTGTGTTGGTGTGCAGGTGAGGGTGTGTGAGTGTGTGTTTTGCTGGGTGTATGTGAGGTAGGTATTTGTTGGTGTGCTGATGGTGTGTGGCTTGTGTGAGGGATGAGCTGTGGGTGTGTGGTTGCTTTCTCTTGGGTGCTGGCAGTGGAATGGCATTTGCAAAGGCTCATGGTAGTGATTTGTGTCCTTTATATAGGTGGAGTTGTGGGTGTGTCTTTGTTCTCTGTCCCCACCCCCCAGTATTTATTGGCTTGGTAATTGCTTGTTTGGCCTTTTTTTGGGTGATTTTTCCTTTGTGCTGTTTGTGTATGTTGGAAACGTTCTTGTGACCGAGTCGGACCCTGCATTGGTCTCGTACGGTGTTCTCCGTTTCGTTCACGCTGTGTTTGTGCAGTTTTCTATGCTGCGTACGCGTCGGTCGCGGTGTATTGTGTTGCTTCGGCTCGGTTTTGTATGCGTGTCGGTCGTGCGGCTGTCCTCCGTCGTACGGCCGGTCCGAGTCTGTCCACTGAAGGCTCGCTTTGCGTTCGCTAGTCCGTTGGCTAGCTTTGCGGTTTGGAGTTAGCGTGTACGTTCCGGTCGGACTTTCCGGGTTGCTCCGGTGGTGTCCTGACTTACGCGTGTTTTCGGCGAGTGCTGTTGTCCGTTGCTGGTCGGCTACGTCGTCTTGCTTTGTGTCTACGTGTCGGCCGGATTTTCGCAGCTGTTGCATCGTACATTCGGTCACGTGACACGGCAGTCAGTCGACAGCATGTGTCGGTCGGCTTCCGAGATCGCTCGGTGACATGATTTCCGGCCAGAATCGAATCGCTGCAGACACTGTTGATGTCACTATTCAGTGATGTCATCAGATGTCATCAGTAGATGTCATCAGTGATGTCAAGTGATGTCATCAGTGATGTCATGAGTATGTATACTATGTAGATAGTAACATGTAATGTCATAAGTATGAGATAGATTTAGAGTTATATTTAAACTAACATAACAATTTAACGTATTTCAATAAGTTAAATATCGATGTCACTAACTATAACGTCCTTGAAACCTGTGGTTTTCAGTAAATATATATATATATATATATATATATATATATATATATTATCTACTGGCTGTCGCCAGTAGATAGTTATAGTTAGGACCTATTTTCCATAGGAAATCCACAACATTCTATTTGAAATAACTTTGGCGCCGGTTGACGAATCTTCACGAAATTTTCAAAACTTATGGCACGCTCCGGTCCGCTCCTATCCTGAAAGTCTCGGGGTGATTCATCAAGTGGGAGCCGAGAAAAAGGGGGTCCCAAAACGTGTTTTCCCCATGCAATTTTCCATAGGAACCTTTAGTCGCAGCTACAGCCCGAACTGCTGAACGGAATTACACCAAATTTGGCAAAGAGGTAGCCCTTGGTTCAGAGTCGTGCCTTTTGGTTAAATGGTGTAAATCCGTTCAGTAGTTCCTGAGAAATTTGAAAAGTAAAACACATATATATCTGGGCGGAGCCTAACCACACATGTCATCGTGAGATCTGATTGGCTGTCAGCACTTCATCCTGGAATTGCTGGCAGCCATCTTGGGACCAATATAAATGATAGTACCCCATTGAAATGCATTGTAGTGAATCGAAGATTTTGAGGGTTACCAAAAGGAGAACTATAAAGGGTGATAACAGACTATAGTTACATTAGAATTCATTTGTTGATGGTACCATACTAATTTCAGGAATTGTGGTGTGTTCTAAGGTGATTTTACCCTGTGAAAAACCTTCTGCTGGGATATCATGAATCATGTTTGAGAGAAAACTATTTTCACATGCTTGTCCCATACAGTTTTGGAAGGTGCTCCAGAAGCTAAAATGAGAGCATATTTTCTGTAAATTCACATTATCTTTCTCAGTCATGTGAGAATGAAGTCTGACATTCTCAGTAAAACATGTACATCCAACAAGGGCAGAGACTGTCAGTTGATTCCTTTGTGTTCTACTGCAGCTTCCCAGAGTGTTCTAAAGAACAACTAGAGTGCTAACAGCCTTACTTATGACAAAAGTATGGCACACCTGAAGCCATCTTGATTGGAATAAACTGGTAACACTTAAAACATTTAATTTAAAAAGGAACAAAATGATGGGGTTCATTTTGTCATAGAAATTATGGTTAGTGCTGTAGAAAGAAAAATTAGGACATGTTTCAAGTGTGATCTCAAATATCTTCCTGTTATATTTCAACAGGAGCAGCCTGTCAGTTGATGCCTTTGTGTTCTACTGCAGCTTCCCAGAGTGTTCTAAAGAACAACTAGAGCGCTAACAGTCTTACTTATGACAAAAGTATGGCACACCTGAAGCCATCTTGATTGGAATAAACTGGTAACACTTAAAACATTTAATTTAAAAAGGAACAAAATGAGGGGGTTCATTTTGCCATAGAAATTATGGTTAGTGCTGCAGAAAGAAAATTTAGGGCATGTTTTAAGTGAGATCTCAAATCCTCTTCTATTTCATTAGAAAATTCTGACATGCTGACTGAAACAATCACTTTCAATACCAGCAGTAGACTTCCAGTTAACTCCCTGGTGAGCAGTAGCTTTACTACAGTGATCTAATGAACAACTAGAGTGCTAACATTCTGAATTTATGGCAAATGTGTGACACATCTGAATGCCTTCTTGATGGAATCAAAGTAAAAAACTGAAAGCATTTCCTACTGAGGAGACTGCAGTAAATGAGGAAATTAGGAAACTTCATAACAAAGAAGTCTTCCAAGATGGCCACCAGAGAAAAAAGAGCCCAAATGTAGCACAAATATTACCCAGATGTAGCCCACATATAGCCCAATGACAGAAGTGTGCAAAACACTTTTTATTTTTAGTTTTTCTGCAGTTTTATATAGTGCAAACTGGTCAGGTATTGGAGCGTTGCATCTTAAAACATGACCCCCCTACACTACAAAAACACCACTGCACTACCCTAAACCCTAAAACACTACCCCCAGCACGACCCCCTACACTACACAAGCACCACTGCACTATCCTAAACCCTAAAACACTACCCCCAGCATGACCCCCTATACTACACAAACACCACTGCACTACTACCTAAAACACTACCCCCAGCACGACCCCGTACACTACCCAAAACACCACTGCACTAACCTAAATCCTAAAACACTACCCCCAGCACGACCCAAACACCACTGCACTACCCTAAAACATGACCCCTACACTACACAAACACCACTGCACTACCCTAAACCCTAAACGCTACCCCCAGCACGACCCCCTACACTACACAAGCACCACTGCACTACCCTAAACCCTAAAACACTACCCCCAGCACGACCCCCTACACTATCCAAACACCACTGCCCTAACCTAAATCCTAAAACACTACCCCCAGCACGACCCCCTACACTACCCAAACACCACTGCACTACCCTAAAACACTGACCCCCTACACTACACAAACACCACTGCACTAACCTAAACCCTAAA
Organism: Calotriton arnoldi; assembly: GCA_963921515.1. Lineage (NCBI taxonomy): Eukaryota > Metazoa > Chordata > Amphibia > Caudata > Salamandridae > Calotriton > Calotriton arnoldi. The sequence goes on along the minus strand of CAWUFW010022362.1, from coordinate 90,974 downwards.
ACACTACCCCCAGCACGACCCCCTACACTACACAAGCACCACTGCACTACCCTAAACCCTAAAACACTACCCCCAGCACGACCCCCTACACTGCCCGAAAACCACTGCACTGCCCTAAACCCTGAAACACCAGCCCCTGCACGACCCCCTACACTGCCCGAACACCACTGCACTGCCCTAAACCCTGAAACACCACCCCTAGCACGACCCTCTTCACTGCCCGAACACCACTGCACTGCCCTAAACCCTGAAACACCACCCCCTTCACGACCAGCTACACTGCCCGAACACCACTGCACTGCCCTAAACCCTGAAACACCACCCCCAGCACGACCCCTACACTGCCCGAACACCACTGCACTGCCCTAAACCCTGAAACACTACCCCAGCAAGACCCCCTACACTGCCCGAACACCACTGCACTGCCCTAAACCCTGAAACATCACCCCAGCAAGACCCCCTACACTGCCCGAACACCACTGCCCTAAACCCTGAAACACCACCCCCAGCACGACCCCCTACACTACCCGAACACCACTGCTCTGCCCTAAACCCTGAAACACCAGCCGCAGCACGACCCCGACACAGCCTCAACACCACTGCACTGCCCTAAACCCTGAAACACCACCCCCAGCACGACCCCCTACACTGCCAGACCACCACTGCACTGCCCTAAACCCTGAAACACCAGCCCCAGCACGACCGCCTACACTGCCCGAACACCACTGCACTGCCCTAAACCCTGAAACACCAGCCCCAGCACGACCCCCTACACTGCCCGAACACCACTGCACTGCCCTAAACCCGTAAAACACCAGCCTCAGCACGACCCCCTACACTGCCCGAACACCACTGCACTGCCCTAAACCCTGAAACACCACCCCCAGCACGACCCCTACACTGCCTGAACACCACTGCACTGCCCTAAACCCTAGAACACCACCCCCTGCACGACCCCCTACACTGCCCGAACACCACTGCACTGCCCTAAACCCTGAAACACCATCCCCAGCACGACCCCCTACACTGCCCGAACACCACTGCACTGCCCTAAACCCTGAAACACTACCCCCAGCAGGACCCCTACACTGCCCGAACACCACTGCACTGCCCTAAACCCTGAAACATCACCTCCAGCACGACACCCTACACTGCCGGAACACCACTGCACTGCCCTAAACCCTGAAACACCACCCCCAGCAAGACCCCTACACTGCCCGAACACCACTGCACTGCACTAAACCTTGAAACACCAGCCCCAGCACGACCCCCTACACTGCCCGAACACCACTGCACTGCCCTAAACCCTGAAACACCACCTCCTGCACGACCCCCTACACTGCCCGAACACCACTGCACTGCCCTAAACCCTGAAACACCACCCCCAGCACGACCCCCTACACTGCCCGAACACCACTGCACTGCCCTAAACCCTGAAACACCACCCCCAGCACGACCCCCTACACTGCCCGAGCACCACTGCACTGCCCTAAACCCTGAAACACCAGCCCCAGCACGACCCCCTACACTGCCCGAACACCACTGCACTGCCCTAAACCCTGAAACACCAGCCCCAGCACGACCGCCTACACTGCCCGAACACCACTGCACTGCCCTAAACCCTGAAACACCAGCCCCAGCACGACCCCCTACACTGCCCGAACACCACTGCACTGCCCTAAACCCTGAAACACCAGCCCCAGCACGACCCCCTACACTGCCTGAACACCACGGCACTGCCCTAAACCCTGAAACACCACCCCCAGCACGACCCCCTACACTGCCCGAACACCACTGCACTGCCCTAAACCCTGAAACACCACCCCCTGCACGACCCCCTACACTGCCCGAACACCACTGCACTGCCCTAAACCCTGAAACACCATCACCAGCACGACCCCTACACTGCACGAACACCACTGCACTGCCCTAAACCCTGAAACACTAGCCCCAGCACGACCCCCTACACTGCCACGAACACCACTGCACTGCCCTAAACCCTGAAACACCAGCCCCAGGACGACCGCCTACACTGCCCGAAAACCACTGCACTGCCCTAAACCCTGAAACACCAGCCCCAGCACGACCCCCTACACTGCCCGAACACTACTGCACTGCCCTAAACCCTGAAACACCATCCCCAGCACGACCCCCTACACTGCACAAACACCACTGCACTGCCCTAAACCCTGAAACACTACCCCCAGCACGACCCCCTACACTGCCCGAACACCACTGCTCTGCCCAAAACCCTGAAACACCAGCCCCAGGATGACCCCCTACACTGCCTGAACACCACTGCACTACCCTAAACCCTGAAACACCACCCCCAGCACGACCCCCTACACTGCCAGAGCACCACTGCACTGCCCTAAACCCTGAAACACCAGCCCCAGCACGACCGCCTACACTGCCTGAACACCAATGCACTGCCCTAAACCCTGAAACACCAGCCCCAGCACGACCCCCTACACTGCCCGAACACCACTGCACTGCCCTAAACCGTAAAACACCAGCCCCAGCAGGACCCCCTACACTGCCTGAACACCACTGCACTGCCCTAAACCCTGAAACACCACCCCCAGCACGACCCCCTACACTGCCTGAACACCACTGCACTGCCCTAAACCCTAGAACACCACCCCCTGCACGACCCCCTACACTGCCCGAACACTACTGCACTGCCCTAAACCCTGAAACAAAATCCCCAGCACGACCCCCTACACTACCCGAACACCACTACACTGCCCTAAACCCTGAAACACTACCCCCAGCAAGACCCCCTACACTGCCCGAACACCACTGCACTGCCCTAAACCCTGAAACATCACCTCCAGCAAGACACCCTACAATGCCGGAACACCACTGCCCTAAACCCTGAAACACCACCCCCAGCAAGACCCCTACACTGCCCGAACATCACTGCACTGTACTAAACCTTGAAACACCAGCCCCAGCACGACCCCCTACACTGCCCGAACACCACTGCACTGCCCTAAACCCTGAAACACCACCTCCTGCACGACCCCCTACACTGCCCGATCACCACTGCACTGCCCTAAACCCTGAAACACCACCCCCAGCACGACCCCCTACACTGCCCGAACACCACTGCACTGCCCTAAACCCTGAAACACCACCCCCAGCACGACCCCCTACACTGCCCGAGCACCACTGCACTGCCCTAAACCCTGAAACACCAGCCCCAGCACGACCCCCTACACTGCCCGAACACCACTGCACTGCCCTAAACCCTGAAACACCAGCCCCAGCACGACCGCCTACACTGCCCGAACACCACTGCACTGCCCTAAACCCTGAAACACCAGCCCCAGCACGACCCCCTACACTGCCCGAACACCACTGCACTGCCCTAAACCGTAAAACACCAGCCTCAGCACGACCCCCTACACTGCCTGAACACCACGGCACTGCCCTAAACCCTGAAACACCACCCCCAGCACGACCCCCTACACTGCCCGAACACCACTGCACTGCCCTAAACCCTGAAACACCACCCCCTGCATGACCCCCTACACTGCCCGAACACTACTGCACTGCCCTAAACCCTGAAACACCATCCCCAGCACGACCCCCTACACTGCACGAACACCACTGCACTGCCCTAAACCCTGAAACACTACCCCCAGCACGACCCCCTACACTGCCCGAACACCACTGCACTGCCCTAAACCCTGAAACACCAGCCCCAGGACGACCGCCTACACTGCCTGAAAACCACTGCACTGCCCTAAACCCTGAAACACCAGCCCCAGCACGACCCCTACACTGCCCGAACACTACTGCACTGCCCTAAACCCTGAAACACCATCCCCAGCACGACCCCCTACACTGCACAAACACCACTGCACTGCCCTAAACCCTGAAACACCAGCCCCAGGATGACCGCCTACACTGCCCGAAAACCACTGCACTGCCCTAAACCCTGAAACACCAGCCCCAGCACGACCCCTACACTGCCCGAACACCACTGCACTGCCCTAAACCCTCAAACACCAGCCCCAGCACGACCCCCTACACTGCCCGAACACCACTGCACTGCCCTAAACCCAGAAACACCAGCCCCAGCAAGACCCCTACACTGCCCGAACACCACTGCACTGCCCTAAACCCTGAAACACCATCCCCAGCAAGACCCCTACACTGCCCGAACACCACTGCACTAACCCCTGAAACACCACCCCCAGCAAGACCACCTACACTGGCCGAACACCACTGCACTGCCCTAAACCCTGAAACACCACCCCCTGCACGACCCCCTACACTGCCCAAACACCACTGCACTGCCCTAAACCCTGAAACACCACCCCTGCATGACCCCCTACACTGCCCGAACACCACTGCACTGTCCTAAACCCTGAAACACCACCCCTCAGCACGACACCCTACACTGCCCGAACACCACTGCACTGCCCTAAACCCTGAAACACCACCCCCAGCACGACCCCCTACACTGCCCGAACACCACTGCACTGCCCTAAACCCTGAAACACCACCCCCTGCACGACCCCCTACACTGCCGGAACACCACTGCACTGCCCTAAACCCTGAAACACCACCCCCAGCACGACCCCCTACACTGCCCGAACACCACTGCACTAAATCCTGAAACACCACCCCCAGCAAGACCACCTACACTGGCCGAACACCACTGCACTGCCCTAAACCCTGAAACACCACCCCCTGCATGACCCCCTACACTGCCCAAACACCACTGCACTGCCCTAAACCCTGAAACACCACCCCGTGCACGACACCCTACACTGCCCGAACACCACTGCACTGCCCTAAAACCTGAAACACCACCCACAGCATGACCCCCTACACTGCCCGAACTCCACTGCACTGCCCTAAACCCTGAAACATCACCCCCAGCAAGACCCCCTACACTGCCTGAACACCACTGCCCTAAACCCTGAAACACCACCCTCAGCAAGACCCCCTACACTGCCCGAACACCACTGCACTGCCCTAAACCCTGAAATACCACCTCCAGCACAACCCCCTACACTGCCTGAACACCATTGCTCTGCCCTAAACCCTGAAACACTAGCCCCAGCATGACCCCCTACACTGCCCGAACACCACTGCACTGCCCTAAACCCTGAAACACCACCCCCAGCATGACCCCCTACACTGCCTGAACACCACTGCACTACCCTAAACCCTGAAACACCAGCCCCAGCAAGACCCCCTACACTGCCCGATCACCACTGCACTGCCCTAGACTCTGAAACACCAGCCCCAGCAAGACCCCCTACACTGCCTGAACACAACTGCACTGCCCTAAACCCTGAAACACCAGCCCCAGCATGACCCCCTACACTGCCCGAACACCACTGCACTGCCCTAAACCCTGAAACACCAGCTCCAGCATGACCCCTACACTGCCCGAACACCACTGCACTGCCCTAAACCCTGAAACACCAGCCCCAGCACCACCACCTACACTGCCCGAACACCACTGCACTGCCCTAAACCCTGAAACACCAGCCCCAGCACGACCCCTACACTGCCCGCACACCACTGTACTGCCCTAAACCCTGAAAGACCAGCCCCAGAATGACCCCCTACACTGCCCGAACACCACTGCACTGCCCTACACCCTGAAACACCACCCCCTGCACGACCCCCTACACTGCCCGAACACCACTGCACTGCACTGCCCTAAACCCTGAAACACCACCCCCTGCACCACCCCCTACACTGCCTGAACACCACTGCACTGCCCTAAACCCTGAAATACCGCCCCCAGCACTGCCCCCTACACTGCCCGAACACCACTGCACTGCCCTAAGCCCTGAAACACCACCCCCAGCACGACCCCCTTTACTGCTCGAACACCACTGCACTGTCCCAAACCCTGAAACACCCCCAGCATGACCCCCTACACTGCCCGAACACCACTGCCCTAAACCCTGAAACACCACCCCCTGCACGAACCCCTACACTGCCCGAACACCACTGCACTGCCCTAAACCCTGAAACACCACCCCTGCACGACCCCCTACACTGCCCGAACACCACTGCACTGCCCTAAACCCTGAAACACCACCCCCAGCACGACCCCTACACTGCCCGAACACCACTGCACTGCCCTAAACCCTAAAACACCACCCCCAGCACGACCCCCTACACTGCCCGAACACCACTGCACTGCCCTAAACCCTAGAACACTACCCCCAGCCGACCCCCTACACTACCCGAACACCACTGCACTACCCTAAACCCTAAAATACTCCCCCAGCACGACCCCTTACACTACCCGAACACGACTGCACTGCCCTAAACCCTCAAGCACTACCCCCAGCACGACCCCCTACACTACCCGATCACTACTGCACTGCCCTAAACCCTAAAACACTCCCCCAGCACGACCCCCTACACTACCCGAACACCACTGCACTGCCCTAAACCCTAAAACACTACCCCCGCATGACCCCCTACACTACCCAAACACCAATGCACTACCCTAATCCCTAAAACACTACCCCCGCACGACCCCCTACACTACCCAAAGACCACTGCACTACCCTAAACCCTAAAACACTACCCCGCACGACTCCCTACACTACCCAAAGACCACTGCACTACCCTAAACCCTAAAACACGACCTCCTACACTACACAAACACCACTGCACTACCCCAAACCCTAAAACACTACCCCTACACTACACAAACACCACTGCACTACCCTAAACCCTAAAAACTACCCCCAGCACGAACCCCTACACTACCCAAACACCACTGCACTACCCTAAACCCTAAAACACTACCACCCGCAGTACCCCCTACACTACCCAAATACCCCTGCACTACCCTAAACCCTAAAACACTACCCCCAGCAGTACCCCTACACTACCCAAACACCATTGCACTACCATAAACCCTAAAACACTACCCCCAGCAGTACCCCCTACACTACCCAAACACCACTGCACTACCCTAAATCACTACCCCCTACACTACCCAAACACCACTGCACTACCCTAAACCCTAAAACACTACCCCCAGCACGACCCCCTACACTACCCAAACACCACTGCACTACCCTAAACCCTAAAACACTCCCACCAGCACTACTCCCTACACTACCCAAACACCACTGCACTACCCTAAACCCTAAATCTACCCCCAGCATGACCCCCTACACTACACAAACACCACTGCACTACCCTAAACCCTAAAACACTACCCCCAGCACGACCCTCTTCACTACCTAAACACAACTGCACAATTTGTTACAGGCGTTGCAACGCAGGCCTGTGGTGCTTACTAGAAGTACCTGGTGGGCTAGTTGGGCCCCAGGGACCCTCAGGATTCAAGGTGACCTAATCCCCCAACTTAAAACGCTCCACGGGCGCGTTTGCACAGTGGTGAAGGGAAGGGGCGGGGCCTCAGGTGACATGTGCGCAAACATGCCCTGTGGTGCATTTTAAGTTGGGGAATTAATTCCCTTTGAATCCTGAGGGACCCTGGGGGCCAACTAACCCACCTGGTACCTTTAGTAAGCACAACAGAGTTGCGTTGCAGAGAGGTGAAAAAAGGTGTGTGGTCTCGGAACGCCTCTCTGCAACTCAGCTCTGTGGTCGTAACTGTAGGTACCTGGGGGGCTAGTTGGGCCCCAGGGACCCTCAGGATTCAAGGGGACTTAATCCCGCAACTTAAAACGCGCCACGGGGCGCGTTTGCACACATGTCACCTCAGGCCCCTCCCTTCACCACTGTGCAAACGCGCCCTGTAGCGTTTTAAGAGGTAGTTTTAATCCCCTGCCCTATTATGTACTAGGGACTTGCAGAGGAGGTCATGCTAATCACAGGGGTACCCCAACGCATAGTGTTCCCTAGTGTATGTAGGTGTTTTCACTGTATTCTAAGTGTCTTTTAGCATAGCACTGGCTCTGGTTAGTCAGAGTCAGTTACCACCAGTACCCGTCTGAAAAAGTTGTGGGCACAGGATGATTTTGCAACAAGGCCTCTTTCTGCTCCTCTGTTGGTTCTTTCTGCACATCTTTTGCTTCTTTCTGTGCATTTTTCTTCTTTCTTCACATGTCCTACCTCTGTAGGCATAGTTAGAAACTAGCATTTAAAAAACCTTTGAAATTCACTTAAAAAATCATAGGTTTCAGGCACGTTATAGTTAGAAATTAGCATTTAAAAAACCTTTGAAATTCACTGAAAAAACCATAGGTTTTAGGGACAGTTATAGTTAGTTGGACATTTCACTCGTACAAAACCATAGAAATTCCCCCGTTATAGTTAGTTCAGCTAACTATAACTAGCGCCCCGCAATGCACTGCTGATGATGTCACATATTACATCACTCATGACATGGTCAGTGACATCACTGATGACATCTCAAATGTCATCAGTACCGCCGATTGCCATCCGCACTCCTGCCTGGCGGACGGAGCAGGACCAGGATAATGGTGGTGGTGCAGAGCAGGATCCGCCGGCAGGATTATGATGCTGGCGGTAGCCAGCCTTTCCTCAGCGGTCAGACTGCCATTGAAAGGCATGCGGTGATTGTCTTCTGAGGGCCGTTGTGGGCCCCCAATGTTTTGGGGGTGTCAGTGCACTGGGGGAACCCATGGTCCCCCTACATTTCCCTGTACCAGGTGGCAGGCACTGTGCAGTGCCTGCCACGCAGTGCAGGGAAATGCAGGACATGCTCCTTTCGGCATCGCGGCGGTGCTGCGGGCAGCAGCTACCGCCGCAATGTTAATGTCCGCGATCCGACCGCCGCGGTCGGATTTCGACAGCGGGTCATCGTAATTCGACCGTCGGTGATGTCGCGGTACATGCGGGCGGTCTTTTCCCGCTACCATGGCGGTCGGGGAGGTTTCCGACCGCCATCGTAGTAGGCCCCTAAATACTAAGGAATACTCGGAATTTCCTACCGCCACGGTCACCACCGCCATCCTAATGTGACTGGCGGTTTTCCTGGTTGCGATGGTGGGCGGATGACCACCGCCGGTACGGCGGGCGCCACCGCCGGCCCGGCGGTGGGCATCCGACCGCCATCATAATAGACCCCTTAGTTCTCAGCCTGTACCTCTATAAACCCCACAACCCACACCAAAAATTAAAATAAACAAATATATAAATGACACAACTAACATAATTAATTATCAATTACATAATTAATTGTCACTAACAACTAATAATTAATTAATTACAATTCATTTCCTTCCCACCCTATACCTCTATAAGTCCCACAACCCACACATAATATTAAAATTAAAAAAATATTAATTACACAATTAGCATAATGTGTTATCAATTAAATAAGTAATATTAATTAACACATTATTATTCATTAATTATAATGAATTAACTTCCCACCATGCACCCCTGTAAATCCCACACCTAAAATGTGAATTAAAAATGAATAATTGAACAATTAACACAATTAATTAGAAATTAATTAATATTAATTAAAGTCTATTTATTAATTAATTATATTTCAATTGCTTACCACCCTGAACCCCTAAAAACCCACAACACTTTATGGTACTAAAAATCACAAAAAATAATAAAAATAAATATAATAACTACTAATAATTCAACATCTATTTTAAAAACATAAACAATAATTATAGAAAAAATGTACATCATATACATTTAAAATATATAATAAAATACATAATTATAATTAAAAAACAATATTATTAACAACTATATTATTGTAAACAATATTATTGACTTCGATATTTTCAAAATCGAGATTGCTTACCTTAAAAACGATATTTTTGATAACGATATTCTTGAAGACGATATTTCCATAACACAATATTTTGTACAAGATATTTTGGTAGGACAATATTTCCGTTTGATATTTTTCCGAACACCCAGGCGAAGTCCAGCAGTAATAGTGACAGCATACCCACAGTTCCTGAAGATGACATAGACAACGTTTTTGCCTTCGTGGGAGCACTGAGGGTCTGCAGGGTCCCAGAAGAGCATTGGGTTGGGGTGGCGGGTGCTGTGGAAACACATGTCTACTGTGGGGCAGGACACACTTCTAACACTGGAGGTTGGGGACCAAACCAGGTACACTCCAATGAAAGCTATTTTGATTGCAAAGGATGGGCTGATGGCTGAAAAGTACGGCCAAAGGTTAAAGGACAGCCAGAAGCTCTCCAAATAGTCCTGGGTAGATTTTGTGGCTTACTCCAGCAAGGCACTGAATGGTTGAGGGTAGAGCATCAAAGTTACAGGTTACACTGGGTTGGACAATTTAATCATGAGACATGCTCAGTATTTGTTTTACACAGTTGCGCCAGCATCCAAGTTGGCAGTGAGCTGACTGACCCCTGGAAGCTTGCTGAGGAGGCGGACCTCTGGGCTAGACCAGTGTCCAAAAGGTATCTGGGGGACGCCCACAAAGGTTGTCAGGGTTCCCACCAGAAGAAAGAGGGGTGATAAAAACTTAAAAATAAGGAGGTCTCTAAAGGCCCCCAATATCAATCAATCAATCAGGGATTTGTAAGCGCGCTACTCACCCATGAGGGTCTCAAGGCACTGAGGGGGTATGCAGATCCGTTTCAGCCGAAGAGCCAGGTCTTGAGGGTCTCCTTGAAGGTGTTCAGGAGTTCTTAAGGGAGTAGTGGTAACCAGTCTCAGTCAGACTCTAAGAAGATGTTTTATTTTATAAGCAGACAGGGAGGTTTGTACCCCAATGTACGGAGTGCTACAAGTATGGGCATTCCAACGGCGACTCCAAATGACCCAAGAAGGCACAGCCCCCCACTCGTGGGCAGACACCTGGGTTGGTGAGTGTAGTGCTCGAAGAGGAGAAAGTCACCGTTAGCTTTGGGGGGCAGACAGAGGTGCCAAAAGCCCATACGCCTGCCAATACTTTTAAGTACAGGCAGTGGGGCATCATCAATTACAATGGGTGGAGTCTCTGATAGACACATGAGCCAGCATGACTACTATGAAGAGTCAGCTGGTGTCCGCAGAAGCAGACCCTCCATAACACACTCAACCAAATCATAATTGCCAACAATCTTGATAGTCATCTGCCAGTGGCTCTGGTCCCCTTTGAGTGTTGGGGGTTCTCAGGATGTATGAAAGTAGCTGTGACCCTGCTGTGCCTGTACATTGTCTGTTAGGCAACAACCTGGAGCAGCTTTCTGCAGGGAAGCTCAGGTCACACTTGGAGATGTTGCGATTGCCTGAGTAGGGCTGTATGACCAGACGGTCCATGGCTGCCTGTGAAGGGAGTCAAGAACATCTGGAGCCTGGAACAATGGTTCAGACAGCTGCCACAACGGAGAGGGTCAGGGGCTATGGGAAACCAAGGATGACGGGGTACCTGAAGATTAGGACCCCGAGCCAACCAAGGAGGACATTGCCACCCTGTGACAAGTGACAAGCCTGAGCTTTCTGGTTGGCAAGATGAGGGTGGGCCTACCAGGGAGGAATTCTGCAAGATGCAGGAAGAGTGCCAAACTCTAGAGGGCTTGAGGAAGCCCAGGCAGCAGATGACACCTCTGGGGATCACCTAATATACTGAGGAAATTATCTCCTATATAGTGAGCCCAAGGCTCCTGGTTCTGGGGCAGCCTGTGTCCTGGTGATCCATCAGTGTTACAGGACCTTCCTACTGGGTTTGGCTCATGATATCCCCCTGGCAGGACATCTAGAGCAAGATAAGACCTTTGCAAGGCTTGTTGCCTACTTTTTTGGACTTGGATGAAGACAGCTTTGTATGCATTCTGTAGGTCCTGTCCCACCACCATGCTAGTGAAAAGTCATAGAAAACTCACAAAGCTCTCCTGACCCTAATGCCTGTTGTTGGCACTCCCTTTGAAAGGGTAAGCATCATCATCATTGGACCCTTGGACCCCCCAGGCAGCTTAGGCAACAGGCACATCTTGCCTTGGTGGACCATGACACCGTCTACCCAGAGGCCATCCCTCTGAGGTCAGTGACTGCACCTGTGGTGGCTAAAGCTGTGATGGGGATCTTTACCCATGAGGGGTTCCCCAAGGAGGTATGTCTGACCGAGGCACTAACGTCATGTCAGCATACATGAAGTCCATGTGGGATGAGTGTGTGCCTCACCCTATTGGCCCAAACCAATGGTCTGGTGAAGAGATTCAACGAGACCATGAAAGGCAAGATAATGGGCCTGCATGAGCCCATGAGACGTAAGTAGGACATCCTCTTTCCATGCCATTTCTTTGCCTACAGGGAGATGCCACAGAAGGGAGTAGGGTTTAGCCCTTTGAACTCCTCTATGGCCACCCTGTTAGGGGACCTCTGACCCTTGTGAAAGAGGTGTGGGAGCAAGCGATGAAGTGTGATTTATTCCAACTTCCATAATTGCAAGTGTTGTGAAGCAGTTTAGTGCCTTTATCCTATTTCACATATCTCTACGTTTAGAAAGCTGTCACATGAATTTAATGACAGCAGCTCAAGCAGACCTCTGGTTTTCGGCCCTCCATCGGTCCTACCTTAGTGTTGCAACACGATTCTCCTGCCATTTTATCCTGACCTCCCTTGGATCTAAGAACGGGAGAGCTCCTTGACCCAGAACATCTAATTCTCACACTGCAGGAGACCAAGCACGGACTTTAAATGGGCTGGTCTTGCAAGTTACTCTCCATCAGTCTGCAGTGTTGGTGACAAGCAGCAAAGTGCAGCAATCCCGCCAATCTGCCATATTACGTTCCCTTAAATAGGATATTGTTAAAGATACAATTAAGTGAACGGCAGAGTCCCTGAAATTTCTTTCCACCGAAATTGGTAAATGAAAATAAAGTAGTCCATGAATCAAGATTTTTGGTGAAAGTCCCTTATAAAAGGCGAAACTCCCTTATAAAAATATGTCTCTTCCTCCCATCCAGGTGATAACGTGATTAGCCACAATCACATTGTGGTAAAGCTGGATATTCAAGATTTCAAACCCGTTGCATGTGTCACACTGACAACAGCTATCAGTATTCAAAACTTATGTGTGTATGAAATGGTGTGCACTGCAGCACATGTGAAATAAGGTTTCTACACTACTCAAGTTTTCATACATGTGGCCTCCGTGATGCCCTGCCATTTGGACAGTTTCTACGCATACGTAGGAATTGCAAAAGAAGAATGACTACTTCCGTGAAGCAGCCATACTTACAGAGAAATTAATTCTCCGTGGTTACGTTTGGTTACAAAAGCATGTAAAGGTGCGTGGTATACCTACAGAGACACTCTACTCACACCGAAGGAGAAACGAGTAAATAGACAAATTCCCTTTGTTTCCACTTACAGCCCCTCTAGCAACAAAGTGAGCAAGATCATAAAAAGAAACTGGAGTACCTTAAGAACTCCTCACACTTTTAAAGAGTTGCCAGTGTTCTCATACAAAAGAGGCCAAAATCTTGCTGACCATCTGGTACATGCCATTACATGGCCCAAGACACAAGACAACACCAACCTCACGACATCATCTTGGGGCTTACCACCCATACTGGGACACTATAAATGCCAGAGATGTGTAGTCTGTCAGTTGACTTCCAACACTAAGGGGCCGATTCCGATTTGGGCTGGAAATCTCTCCGACCGAGTCGGATTCGGAGAGAATTCCGACCGAACCGGACTCTAGCAGTCCGACCGAACGAGTACGATGCGGACGCATGCTATCGGACTCGATTCGGTCGGACTCCCATTGAAGTCAATGGGAGCCGGTCGTACGACGCATACACAGGCTCCCATTGACTCAATGGGTGCGTCGTGAACAAGGGCGCCCCTACAGCGGGTACGCGTCGGTGCGACTCGCGCCGTACATGCATGTGTAGGGGGGACCCATGGGTCCTCTTGCGACTCGCACGGCTACGCGTACAGGAGGGTCCGACACGGACCCCCGAAGTCCGGCTCCGACTGCTCTTTCGAGCCAGACGGCGCGAGTCGGTTGAACTGTTCGAGGCGCGCATTGTACTTGCCCGGTCGGGGAACGTCTCCATTGCGTGGTGCGAGTCGAGTCTGTACGAGTCGGTCGGAGCAGTTCAGAGCCGGGAACGAGTCGGTCGGGGATTTTGCGTACGCTCGCATCGTACTTCCTCGCGCGGACGGGTGTTCGAATCGGTCGGGAACAGGGTGTCTGAATCGGATCTGGTAAAGCCGAATCCGATTCGGTGCCCTACCGGCCGAGATCGGAATCGGCCCCAAAGGATTTTACAGCAAATTAACATACAAACCTACTTAGGAGCTTCACTAATTGCCACTCTAGCAATGTGATTTATGCCATGGTGCACAGACAGAATATCGAGTTAGAAATATCGTGACACAGAAATATCGACAGCAAGAATATTGTGGTCAAGAATATCGACTTTAAGGTAAGAAATATCGTTTCAAAAATATCACAAGTTATTAATATCATTTGCAAAAATATAGGGGCACATTACGATGGCGGGCGGAAGCACCACCGCCGTGCTGGCGGATGCAAAAACCACCAGTTACCGCCGGCACGCAGCAGTCCACACGCCCGCCCAATTACGATGCGAAAAGTAGGCCAAACACCGCCGGCAAGCCAGCAACACCGTCCGCCATCAAAGTGCGCCCGTACATGTAGCGGCGCAGCTCAACTGACACACACCGTCCGACCAAACACGTCCCGCCCGGCGCATAAATTACGATGCCGCAAACAAACGGCTCCCACGGCCAAGAGATACCGTACGACAAACCGAAGCGGTAACACGGACGCCGAGCACGGACAACGAAGAAGCGGCTCCCCGAGCATGAATCCAGCACTGCAGGCACTTCCCCATGCTTCTGCTGATGCACCACCAAGGACGCAACGTACCGCGGAGACGCAGGTAGGCACACACACAACAAGTGCACGCAAACAGCGCACACAGTGCAAGGGCGGAAAAAGCGGACAACCCCCACCAGCGCGTGTACACTACACATCCACCATCGCATCCACATATGACACACAGGCCAAATCATAACATCGCAGAACACATGTGTACACACCACCTGGGACTAGGAACCAACCACCCCGTCACGGCCCCAAAGCGCCGATGACGCCGCCACACATGCGCACAACGCAGAGGCCAACCGCAGCGCCATGCATGCGTCGCACACAGACACAGGGACACAACCAAGCAGCACACACATCAGCCCCACCCCGAACGCACATGACACGTGACAGGCCGGCCACAGACATGTCCTCAACGCCCAATTCACGGACAACACCCAACGCCACACAACCGACGCACACATATCAGTGAAGACACGCAACAGCAGGACACACCCCAGTGTAACAAACATGGCGTAGCACACAGCGGCGGCAACACCAACTAGGAGAAGCAGGGCCCCTTCGGGAAGAGGAACGCCAGTACCACACAGAAACACCCATACCACCCTGCACATATGAACAAGACATATAAAACGGAACACCAAAGAGCCCGGGGACCGACAACAGGTGGCCCAAGAATAACATTCACACACAAGGCCCAACGCAGAGCGGAAAGGCAGCCTGCCGCCCACACAAGGGAGAGCAGACAGCACTGAATGACCTTCCATTCCAACTCCGAAACCACAGCCCTACGACAGAAGCCGGTGAATACAGCCATTGTCCAAGAATAGACCAACACAGGCATGCCGAGGAGACCGACCACAGGGCAGATAGCGCATATCACAGAAGCACACAACGGACGGGGAAGAAAGAAGAAAACACTCCCCATGTCGGCCACATGCAAGTTAATTGGAAGGAGTCACACAGCACTGACCTTGAACTGTCTGAGAAGCATGTGGGAAGAGGGCCCGTGTCCTCCAAACAAGCCAACAGAACACAAGTCCTGTCTCCCTACGACTACACAGAGCTCACAGCAACCCCAGAGCGTGCACATTGCAGACTGCACACACAGCCGGAGCACGCCACCTCAACGAACCGCTGCGAAATGGCAACCGCAACACACCTACCCAACTACGCCGAACAGCTCAAGCTGTACAAAACCAACCTGTGCCATACATTGGGATGCGATCTCCTGTCCCTGCTGAACGTAAGTTACCGACTGACTTACCGCATCACATTGTTCAGCTGCGTCATGCCCGTCTTCTACTGTCGGAGGTGTCCCTACCAGCATCCCGTCGAGATATGCCTCTCCAACCCGGCATGTCTGAAGGCGGACCTGCTACCACTACTCCTCCCTCTGGACGCACACGACAGGGCCTGCTCTGCCTATGGGGGCATGGCGTATGTGGCCAACATCGCACCCGCACTGAAATGGGACCACTGTGCCTCCACACGACGGATCATCGATAACAGCTACATCGAATGTCACCCAGCATGCCCCATCATGGTCCTCCAAGGGACAACCTACGAACAACACCTTGACAGCCACCATCCGCTTCATTGGCTGGCAAACATGTACACCACCAATGACATGGAAGCCCTGCTGGACGGCATCGCATACCTGACAACCTGTAAATACGTCGGACCACAACGCAGGTTCCCCGAGTGACCTATGATGTCCAACCCCGCACCCATGCTTAGCTTCCGCACGGACTGGCCAGTCACCACCACAACAGCCATACCAAACGACCGGCAACTGTAACCACACCATCAACGACATCGCCATGACATCGGATATGACCGGGACATGCACACTGTTCCCCATCACATCCAGGAACACCGCATGCATCGTGGGAGGCAGTGGCATGGGCTCTGTGTATCGCACCCACATGGACGGAACTGCACGAACAACCAGGACACGACATGGATCCAGCGCCCATGGACACACACACCGCTCAGTGGACATGAATAGGTCGCCTGGAGTCTGTGGGTGCTGCACCCCTCCCACCCCCGCCCCGGGAATCCCATACCAGGACTTTTGCATGGACGACAAGTGCATACAACAACAACACGACCCCAGTGACTGTGACATGTCCAGTAACCACCACAGTGCAACAACAAGTGGCACGCCGCTGCATGCACGCAAGCACATGCCCTGATGTCATCTCACATGCACACGTGCATGAGGAACAACCGCAGCAAACCTGTCACATGGAACTGAGATGGACTGTGCCCATGATGCCAAGCGGTCTGGTAGGCTACATGTATACCGTCTGTGTCAAAGTCCGCAGCTCCGCAGCTATACGTAAATGTACATTAGCACAGCCTTGGCCAAGCAGATGTCACTCTGAAGCCCACATCCCACATGCAACAGCCAATCACATGTAACCCCACACCCTATCCCATTTGCAATCATGCTCAGTATATCCTCAACATGTATCCCGCTGCCAGTAGTGTCCACTATACTGCATCACAGAGGACAGAAGACTCAATATAATGTTTGAAACCAAAACTGTCTCCGCTGACTCATTTCACAAGTACGAATGAGAGAGGATGAGAGTATGTGAAGTACACGGCAGTCGTGACATGACCATGTAGTCCACTGGTATTGGATGTCAACGCAAATGAGTAGCACTACTGTGGAAGACACACATGTGTCGTGTGAAGTCGTATGGACGCAGTGCTCAGGTGGGTGGGTGTGACGGGTAGATGCGCACATGCCAAGTTGGAGCACGCCGTGTTGGGAGGGGTCATGAACAGTACACCACCGCTTCCCTGGGCATTGTGAGAGGACACCTGTCGGGGGGGAGTGAACACGTGTGTGCACAGCAGCCGGGCACACGTACAAAGCGGTACCAGGCGCACCTCAGCCCACCCTCTGTGGACAAGCTGGATCCTGTTGTGCACCCGCCATGCCCCTGACAAGGCACACACAGCCCCAGTCGACCAGGTGTAACCCCAACATAGTCAATCCGCACAGGCGATACAGGGCACGGGATGGCAGTGGAGCATGGTGTGTGAGAGGTCTCCTCGCGCTCCTCCTGGTCATATCACGCAGGCAATAGAACCTCAACGTCTAGCATGGCACAAGTCAGATGGAAGTGTAGGGGGACACACCACAGCACGAGCAGCACTGACGTCACGGGAGGTGGCTCGCACCATCCCATCCATTGCCCATCATACCAACCACGCCACATGCCATTGCGACTAAGTGCAAGCGCGTGCGCCACCACCCCGAGCCCTCCCCAGAGAGGCCAAAGAGTGAATGTGTGGGCCATCAGCCACAGACGGACGCGGCCTGGCCGCAAGGGCAGCCACAGCCACTGGGTGTCGCAGGTGGCGGATCCGGAAGGCGAAGACTGTGATGCATAGTCCATGCAGGCCGGGTCACCATTTGGGGCACCACGCAGGTGGACGGCGTCCCGCGACACATCATACCCTGAGACAGCCCACTCGTGCAACTGGACCCACACATACACTCCTTGCCCTCTCTGGTGCGAGCTTGGGGCTGCCTGTGCAAGCGCTAGCCTCGCAGGTGAGCATGCATATTGGTGGAGCGAGGGGAGGACATGAGGGCTGGGGCGAAGATGAATGTATCACTGTCAGTTAGTACAAGGGATGACCCAGATGTGGAAAGGAAGAGACGTGTCCCGTGTGTACTGCAACTAGTCGCCAATACAACTACCCCCCATGTCCGGAATGTAAGCCCGCACCTAGGCCCGCCCATCCGCCACATCGAACATACCACCAGCACGACAACCTTCCCATTCGAAACACTGACTGGGGGTGGCGACCAGTGTACAATCATGTGTAGCCTACCCACGCGTACATGTGGGCCCTCCATGATCCATGTCACCTGCGGCAAAGTCATGACATGCGCAATGAGGGAAGTGAGGAGAGCTGCCCGCCCCACGCGCAGAAGGTGCATCAGCTCCACAGACCCAGCAGCGAGTCCAGCAGGGGTCACATGTGCAGGGGCAGCTGTGCCTGGTGTGAAGGCACATGCATATAGACAGCACATCGACCAATGTGTAGTCTGCCCACATCTACAGTCCATCATCATGCGGACATAGGAATTGAACACAGGGCAACACATCTTAGTGGGTGCACCCACCGTGACCAACAATGCGCAATCATCGACGTACCCGCCCTGTGCATGGCCCCCACCCAACGGCGGCACATCCAGTGCCACCATCCCACACACACAAGCCTTCCACGGAACATGCTGTGTCCAATGGTCAGTACAGAGTCAGCGCCCATCTGGTGGATCCTGAACAGGAGACACATGCACACACATGCCAGCTCCCACTATGTACGACTGCCACCTGGCACGTGCAATGTAACCTCTCACCTGTGACGTGTGACTGCAAGCACACAGCCGTCTTGGCATGGGGCTGTCAATGTGGACACCTGTCAATGTTTCGGGAGGTGTGATCCGTACAGTGCTGTACATAGGGTGCAGTGCTGACACCTACTACTGTCTCATATCCCCTCGTGCCACAGGTCCCACTTGTTTTGGCCGCTCAGCCTGTGCCCACATCGTCGTCGTCGTGTGCCATACTCATCCAGCCGCGGAAGCAGTTCCATGCTCAGCAGACATTCATGTTGCCGTGGCGTTGCCGCTTGACGGATATGCAGTCAGTCCCCATCAGCACGCCCCGCAAGTCATTGGGGCCTGGATCCCCATGTGCATGCACATGGCAGTGGTTTGTATCACTAGCCATTGCCATTGTTGGGAGACCTGTGTAAGTGTATTGTGGCCGTGCCGTCCCAGCTTGACAGCTGGGCTGTGGCTCCTGTGCTTACTCAGTCATGTCAGTGATGTGTATGCGAAATTGCTATGTGTCGTGTTGCTTTGACATGTGTCCTCTGCCATTGTCCCTAGGCGGAGACCGAACATTGACCGCCCATACCAATTGCTGGCGGACATGGACGATACAGAGGTTATTAGGAAGTTTCGGCTGGACAGGCCAACCCTGCATCGACTGTGTGCCATGTTAGAACCCCATCTCCGTCCCCGCAGGGTGTATCCGACTGCTGTCACCCCCACAGCTAAGGTGATGGCCGCCATGCATTTCTTCGCCACTGGGTCATTCCAGCACACAGTGGGCATTGGAGGAGGGATGTCCCAGCCCATGTTCAGCAAGGTGCTGAGGGATGTACTGGCAGCCATGATGCTGTACCGGAACAGGTACATCCGCTTCCCCAGGGCTCGTGAATTGGCGGCAGTGAAGGGTGCATTCTATGCCCTTGGCAGAATCCCACACGTCGTTGGAGCCATTGACTGCACACATGTCGGCCTTGTTCCACCACAGGCCACTGAGCACCTGTACCGCAACAGGAAGCACACGCACTCCCTGAATGTGCAAGTGGTGTGCCTTGCGGACATGGTGATCACCCACGTGTGTGCAAAGTTCCCAGGCTCGGCCCATGACGCACACATAATGCGCAACAGCATCTTGCCACGACTGATGTCCAATATGCAACAGGATCGTGCCTGTATTGTCGGTGAGTATGTGGAGTGGTGTAGCGTGCTGGCTGTGCGATGCTGTCCCCTGTCCAGTTGGATTAGCAACGGTTCTCTGTGTCCCTCACACCCAGGTGACTCTGCGTATCCGAATGGGGCATGGCTGCTCAGTCCATTGAGGAATCCTCGCACCCCAGCAGACGATCGCTACAATGAGGCACATGGGAGGACCAGACGTGTGGTCGAGCGTACCTTTGGCCTCCTCAAGTCCAGGTTCAGGTGCCTGGACCGCACCGGGGGTGCGCTGGCGTACTCCCCACAGAAGGTGTGCCGGATAGTGGTGGCGTGCTGCATGCTGCACAATCTGGCCATTCGGAAGCAGATCCCCCTCATCGTGGATGACGGAGATCAACCAGGGCCCCAACCCGCAGACCAGGACAGCTCGAGTGAGGAGGACAGCGGAGAGGAGGAAGCTGGTAATGTGCGGCAGCAGCTCATCGCCCGCTACTTCACTTGACGGTGAGTGTCCATGTACGACGGCTGATGTGGCTGTATCTGTGCAGGTGTGTGTGTGCTGTGTCAGGGTGGCCGTTTGTTCACTGCGTGCTGTGTGTCAACGCTCCATGGCCAGGGTAGTATGCCACTGTTGGTGGCTGTGGCATTGTGCCCTATTGCTCTGTGCGATGTGTGTACATTGCTTGTAGTTGTTGACATGTACTGTGTGATGGGTGTGTGACACACTCATTGAATGTGCTCCTGTTCTGTCTCCCACCCCTAGGTCCCTACAGGCCCTCCGGATTCAAATGCCATGCCACGCATCAGGTGCCTTTCCGCCCAAGGTGGCCGTTGTATTCCGTACAAATAAGACACAGGGCACAAACAGCAGTTAGTGAAAAAGGTGCATTTATTACAAACTGTGACATGTGATTGTGTGTAAGGTGATGACAAAAGTGGTGCGTGCAGTGACAATGAGCTGTCGGTCATGGCTGCGTGATGATCAGGGTGTACCCACTGGTTCTATGTCCATAGTCCAACACACACATGCCATCCAGATGGCTGTGTGGAGTGGGATCGTAGTCCAAGTCAATGCAGTGGCTGGTCAAGGAAGGCTGGCGGAAGGCTGGCTGGCTGCCTCACTTGCGACTGGAGCGTGCGAAGTCCTCCCGGGAGATCTGTTTCCTCTTCGGACGGCCCCTTCCACGTTTGCGAGGGGGGTGCCTGCTTGCGACATGCTGGTGGTTGAGGTGTGATCACTGGCTGTGGACGCAGGGGAACTGGACACTGCTGCTCCACCCTGCGCCCCGGCAGGTGGTGGCGGAGGGGGAGCTGCTGTCCCTGGCTGTGACCTCACCGCCACCACCAGCTGTCCCATGAGGTCCACGATTTGGCCCATACGGGCGTCCATGGACCTCAGCACCCCCAGCACCTCACGCGTGTCTGAGGCAGACCGGACCCATTGTCCTTGGGCCTCTTCATAGGCCCCAAGGACTCTGGCCATGTGAGGCAGGGCATGGCTCCCAGGGAGGCTGGCGTTTCCCTGACCCTGCTCCTCCTACCAGTCCTGCTGCCACCGGCCTGCCCACTAGCCACATTGCTCACCACGGTCCTCGCTGTGGCTCCCAGGGTGGATCCAGTCGTCCGGGCCACCACCTGCGCTGGGGCTGGTGCCAGCGAAGACGTGGCGGTGGTGGCGGCGGTGGTGGTCGGTGCGGCGATGGTGGCGGTTGCGGCAGTGGTAGTGGCCACAATGACCGTGGGTGTGGCCGCAACGACAGTGGCAGCAGGGGGCTGTGAATGTTCAGCAGCCCTGGATGATGGGTTGGTGGGTAGGAGGGGTCCTGGGGAGCGGCTGGGCCCTGCCACACCAGATGGGCCTGCTTGGTTGTCCGTGTCCGAAGAGGAGGACAGATCCTCCAGATCCGTGTGTCCTCGTTGGGGGCTTGTAGGCTGGCTGTGCTGGCTGCTGGCTCCATCCCCAGCATCCAGCAGTTCGTCACCTGTGGAGAGAATGAGATTTGTTATTGTGTTGCACCTGGCGAAGTATGTATTTGTCGTCTGACATTGACAGTTCGTGCAATCTCGTACATGGGTTTCCCGGAGGCGTGTGTGTGGCTGTAGCATCTGTAGTTGTGTGTGCTTGGCAATGGGACTGTGTGCTGTGCACATGTGGCATGGGACGGATTGGCCATGCCGATGGGTGTGTTGCTGTGCCCCTACTTATTGTGACTCTGGTGTATGCGGGCTCCTGGCCCATCCTGGGTCTGGTTTGTACTTTGCTTTTGGGGTTCAAATGGAACGCTTAGGAACGCATATGGCAACATGGGGGCCATGCCCCAGATTCGCATTTGGGAGGGGATATGCTTTTGGGGTTCAAATGGAACGCTTAGGAACGCATATGGCAACATGGGGGCCATGCCCCAGAATCGCATTTGGGAGGGGATATGCTTTTGGGGTTCAAATGGAACGCTTAGGAACGCATATGGCAACATGGGGGCCATGCCCCAGATTCGCATTTGGGATGGAATATGCTTTTGGGGTTCAAATGGAACGCTTAGGAACGCATATGGCAACATGGGGGCCATGCCCCAGATTCGCATTTGGGATGGAATATGCTTTTGGGGTTCAAATGGAACGCTTAGGAACGCATATGGCAACATGGGGGCCATGCCCCAGATTCGCATTTGGGATGGAATATGCTTTTGGGGTTCAAATGGAACGCTTAGGAACGCATATGGCAACATGGGGGCCATGCCCCAGATTCGCATTTGGGATGGAATATGCTTTTGGGGTTCAAATGGAACGCTTAGGAACGCATATGGCAACATGGGGGCCATGCCCCAGATTCGCATTTGGGATGGAATATGCTTTTGGGGTTCAAATGGAACGCTTAGGAACGCATATGGCAACATGGGGGCCATGCCCCAGATTCGCATTTGGGATGGAATATGCTTTTGGGGTTCAAATGGAACGCTTAGGAACGCATATGGCAACATGGGGGCCATGCCCCAGATTCGCATTTGGGATGGAATATGCTTTTGGGGTTCAAATGGAACGCTTAGGAACGCATATGGCAACATGGGGGCCATGCCCTGATTCGCATTTGGGATGGAATATGCTTTTGGGGTTCAAATGGAACGCTTAGGAACGCATATGGCAACATGGGGGCCATGCCCCAGATTCGCATTTGGGATGGAATATGCTTTTGGGGTTCAAATGGAACGCTTAGGAACGCATATGGCAACATGGGGGCCATGCCCCAGATTCGCATTTGGGATGGAATATGCTTTTGGGGTTCAAATGGAACGCTTAGGAACGCATATGGCAACATGGGGGCCATGCCCCTGATTCGCATTTGGGATGGAATATGCTTTTGGGGTTCAAATGGAACGCTTAGGAACGCATATGGCAACATGGGGGCCATGCCCCAGATTCGCATTTGGGATGGAATATGCTTTTGGGGTTCAAATGGAACGCTTAGGAACGCATATGGCAACATGGGGGCCATGCCCCAGATTCGCATTTGGGATGGAATATGCTTTTGGGGTTCAAATGGAACGCTTAGGAACGCATATGGCAACATGGGGGCCATGCCCCTGATTCGCATTTGGGATGGAATATGCTTTTGGGGTTCAAATGGAACGCTTAGGAACGCATATGGCAACATGGGGGCCATGCCCCAGATTCGCATTTGGGAGGGAATATGCTTTTGGGGTACATGCTGTGAGCCATGGGTGCCGAACGTGACATGTGTTGTGGCAGCATGACAGTGCATGGTTTGAGGTGTGTGCATGCTTGACATGGCCTGCATATTTGCTGTCTGTTGTGATTACTGGACATGGCATTGGACGCATCGTTATGAGTGAGTGATGGTTGTGTGCCAGCCAACGTATTGCAGTTGTCCCATCTCCTTGGTGTGCGTGCTGCCCTGTGCCATGTGCATCACTGCAGTGCTCGGGGGTGTGGCCCATGTTGTGTGTTGTTGCTCACAGTGTGTCGTGCACTTCATTGACTTCTGGCACATGGTTGGTCATGGGCATGTATCTTAGCGTGACTGCTGTATGTGTGGCAGCTGTGCGGATGACATGCCTTTCATGAGACTGGGGCTGACGGATGGGATGGATGGTATGTTGTTTGTGCATGGTGTGTCTGTGTGTTTGATGGGTTCAGTGGTGTTCGTGTGCATTTATGTTGTTCCGCTCTGTTGCGTCTAGTGTTGTTTGTCTTACATAGGCGTAGTTGTGGGGTGTGTGGTTGACAGGCAGTAGGGGCTACATGGACAGGACTTCAATGGTGTTTCGGTTGTGTGTGATGAGTTGCACAGTGGCTGCCGTGTGGTACTATATTCAGTGTGGCTTGTGCATGCAGACGTGGCTCCTTGGGTGTTGCTATGTCTGTGATGGGTCATGTGGGGTGTGAGTCTGTTGTTCATGTCCGTGTGCACATTGTTCACTTGTTCGTGACGGTGGGCGGTGCTGCGTGTTCGTCTGCTACGTGACATGTCCCATGTGTTGGTCGTGTTATGGTCCTCATGCCTCCAGTAATCCAGCCCTGTCCAGTTTCCCACCTGCAAGTTGTTCGTGCGTGCACTGTACTGGATGCCACATGGCTCTAAGCGGGGGGTGCTCCATATTGCAGGTCTGTGGGGGTGGGAGGGTGTTGTGGGTCGTGGGGGTGGGGGTGGCTGGATACCCACTGACACCGATTGCTGTGGACCGTGATGTCTGCCTTTCGGCTGTCGTTGTGCACTGCGGTGGCTGACACGTGGCTGTGGGGTGTGGGGGATGCTCCTCCTTGCTGTGCTGTGGGACTGGGGCCTGGTGTGTGTTGTACTTGGGCTGTCCACCGTCCCACCCACTGCACTTTGTGTTCCTGCCACTTACCTGTTACTTGTCGGTTAGTGCAGCTGTGGCGGACACATGGGTGTGGTGGGTGCTCGTTGTGGCGCTTCTGGCATATTTGGGGACCTGTTGGTGGTTACGTGGCTGGCTTAGTGTACACATGTCCCCACGCATCTTACAGTTGTTCTGTTTGGGCTGTGTGTGGTAGTGTCTGTTGCATGTGTGTGTGATGTGTTGTGTATTGTGTGCTGGACATGGGGGTGTTTGTCCCTGGGAGCTGTGGCATGGTGGTAGTGCATGTGAGTACATAGCGGTGTGCTGGTATACATTAGTTTGTACTTACCAGCCTCCACTCCCCCTGCTAATCCGGCGAGGATCTCCGGATGGATTACGACTCGCACCTTCTCCTCCCACGCTTTGAAGGTCTTAAAGAGCGCGGGATTCCCTCCGCCAGTGACGGCAGCCAGCTCTCTGTTTTTGCCCTCCTTCTTCTTGACCAGGCTCTTTACGTCATTCCAACGTTTGTTGATCTCGACTCTGTTCCTGGGCAGGGTCCCGACTGCATTGACCTGGTCTACGATCCGGTTCCACATTCTGTTTCTGGTGGCTAGTGGTGTGTGCTGGACCATGTTCCCATAGATTTGTGGGTACACCTTGATGATCTCGTCGACCATGACCGTCAGCTCCATGGGCGTGAACTTGGGCATTCTTTGTGGTGCCATGATGTTTGTGGTGCTGGTGCGGTGTGTGTTGTGTAATGTGCAGGGGGTTTGTGGTGCCGGTGTTTGGTGGTGGTGGTGGTGGTGGTGGTGGTGGTGGTGGTGGTGGTGGTGGTGGTGTGTGGTGGTGGTGGTAGTGATGTGTGCGTTTCTGTGGTGTGCTGCTGTCCTTGCTGTGTCACTGTGTCCTCTCCTCTCCTCTCTGGTTTGCAATGTAGCAAGGGGTTGTGGTCTGTGGGAGTGCTGCTTTTGTACTCACCTATGTGGGTGTGTCCTCATGGTCTGTTGTTTTCAGGTGTGTTGTGTCTGGGGTTCTGGCCTTTGTATTTTTTGTTTGTCCGGGGGTGTTTTCGGGATGTGTACTGTGCTTGTGTATTTGTGCGTGCCTTGCTGTGTGGACTTGTTGGCCATGTTGTGTGCTATTGGTTTTGTGTGCGGATGGTTTCTGTGCAGGTACGTTGGCGCCATGGCTTCTGCCGTGTCGATTCTCATCGGCGTTGTTTGCGCTGGCGGGCGGTATATTTGTGGTTTTTCCGCGCTCATGTCGGTGCGATCGTAATTTCACGTGCGGTGTGTCGGCCGTGAGGGCGGGCGGTTTTGTGTTGTCGTGCGTGTTTCCGTCCGTGGCGGGCGGTTTGTCTCCGACTCGGACGTTGGCGGGCGGTATTTTGTGTGCTTTTTCGCCGATGGCGGTATTCGGTTTGTGTAATCGTAATGGCGTGGTCGGTGTTCAGGCGGTGTGTGCGGGCGGATTTTTGCCGCTTCCATGCCTGGCGGAATTATTTACGCCGGGTATCGTAATGTGCCCCATAGTTGTTTAAAATATCGATTTTTTAATTAGTGTTATGTATTTTAGTATATATTTTAAATGTATGTGATGTATTTTTTTTGTATTAGAAATGTTTATGTTTTTTAATATATGTGTTAAATTTTTAGTAGTTATCAATTTTATTTTAATTAAATTTTGCATTTTTTAGTTCTGCAGCGCGGTGTGGGTTTATTGGGAATAGCATGGGAAGTAATTTAATTCTAATTAATTAAGGATTATTTTTTATTTATTAATATTTATTTAATTGAGATTTTATAGTGATAATTGTGGGAAGTAATTATTAATTAACTATTAATTGGTTGTTATTCAATATTAATTGAAAATTAAATATGGAAATTGTGTAGTTAATTTTAGGTGCAGGTTGTGGGGTTTATAGGGGTAATGGGTGGGAAGTAATTTGTTTTTGATTAATTAATAATTAGTTGTTAATTGATATTAATTAATTTATTGAAAAGTAATTATGGAAATTGTGTAATTAATTTTAGGTGCGAGTTGTGGGGTTTATAGGGGTAAAGGGTGGGAAGTAATTTATGTTCAATTAATTAATAATTAGTTGTTAATAAATATTAATTAATTAATTGTAAATTAATTATGGAAATTGTGTAATTAATTTTAGGTGAGGGTTGTGTGGTTTATAGGAGTAAAGGGTAGGAGAAATTTATTTTTCATTATTTAATAATTAGTTGACATTAATATTAAATAATTGATATTTAATTAGGGTAATTGTTTATATTTGTGTGTGTGTGGGTTTTACTTTTATAGGGGTAAAGGGTGGGGAGTAAATTAATTTTACTTACTTTATAATTAGTTGTTAAATACTATTAGTTTTTTAATTGAAAATACGTTTTAATTGTGTAATTAATTTTTTTACAGTTTAATTTTAGCTGTGGTTTTGGGGGGTTATAGGGGTAAAGTGTGGGAAGTTTATTAATTTTTATGAGTTTTAATTTGTTTTTGAATTAATAATATTTCTTTAGTTGGTAATTAATTATGTTAATTATGTAAGTACATTTTTTCACATTTAGATGTGGGTTGTGAATTGTGTGGTGTTATAGGGTAGTAAATAAAAAAGTAAATTTATGTAATAATTAATGTTTTTGTTTCTGAATAATTTTTAACTAAAAATATTAATTTGTTTGAAAATTATTTTTTATTTTATTTAATATAATATTTGTAGGTATATGTCATATGCATTTAACATTATATTTTTTTTAAAATTTTAATATTAAATATGTTTGTATTTTAATTTTTAACATATTTATATATTTTTATTATTTATTTTGTTTTTTAAATATTTTTGTTGTTAATATTTTGTTTGTTTTTAGTTTTGAACTGACTGGAGTAAGAATATTAATTGTTACCCCTCTGCAATCCAATACTTTCCCTACTGTTGCACTGATTGGAGTGGGAATAGTAAATTTTACCCCGCCACTATCAAACACTGTCCCTACTGTTGCACTCACTGCAGTTGGAATAGTAATTTTTACCCCTCCGCTATCCAACACTTTCCCAACTGTTGCACTCATTGGAGTGGGAATAGTAATTGTTACCCCTCCGCTATCCAACACTTTCCCTACTGTTACAATTATTGGAGTGGGAATAGTAAATTTTATCTCTCCGCAATCCAATAATTTCTCTACTGTTGCACTTACTGGAGTGGGAATAGTAAGTTTTACCCCTCCGCTATCCAACACTTTCCCTACTGTTGCTCTCATTGGAGTGGGAATAGTAATGTTTACCTGTCCGCTATCCAACACTTTCTCTACTGTTACACTCACTGGAGTGGGAATAGTAATTTTTACCCCTCCGCTATCCAACACTTTCCCTATTGTTGCACTCACTGGAGTGGGAATAGTAATTTTTACCCCTCCGCTATCCAACACTTTCCCTACTGTTGTACATATTTATTTATTTATTTGAGTTTTATATAGCGCTGGCTAGACCCGGAGGTATCAGAGCGCTTTACATGAGGATCAGAGTTACAGGTTAACATGTTACATTTGTTCAAGAGCAATCAAAACATAGGAAACAAAGAAAAGAGCAGAGTTACAGAAAATTCGTTATGGGAGGGGGAGGGATGGGAGAAACAGGGAGACAGGGAGAAACTGTGCCCAATGTCCGGCTGGATAGGTGACGGCCGAGGGGATGAACCAGGGCCGATCTCCTCAATAGCTGAACAGAGCAGCTCCACCGGGCGTCGGACAAAATGCTCGGACTCCACTGTCAGGATAGTGATCAGGTGTACTCCGAGAATGTCAGAGTAGCGCGGGGTGGGGTTGGGGGGGTGAGAAACCATGGTCCGAATGAAATCCAGACGCCATCTTGAGGTCAGGCACTATCCTGAGAGGGTTCTGTAAGGAAAAGTTCGGCTCGGAAAAAAGTCCCCTGGCCAGATCGATATGACGGGGGGGTTCCCAGAGAAGTCTCAGCTGCTATCATGTGGGAGATGCAATGTGTCATATCCGAGAGGGGAACTCCCATTCCGCACAGGCTCCCCAGTTGGATGTGGGCCCGCAGATCGTGAAGTGCCCGGGGGAGACAAAAGGAGGACACCAGGCTTAGGGACCTGGCTTTGTAAGGGGAGGTCATTCTGCCTTTTCTCTCCCATTCTGTTCTTTAGGACCATTGGGTGTGCCTTCCTTCCGAAGTGCAGTCCTCCCTTGTCACGGTTGTTTCTTTGACCGCCATTTTATAGTCAGGCGGGCCGCGTTGGTGCATAGTTACATGCTTGGTCGCTACGGAGGGGCCCCCATCCTCAACAACGATCCCTCCCGATGTGGGAGCTAGCGTTTGCGCCTTGACTCACCACGGCAAAACTGGAGATCAAGGATCCTTTCACCACCGCTTTGTTCCGATGTCCGCGGTCCCGCAGCCAGTAATCACCAACACGGGAGGAGGGGAGGGGGACCCGGGGCTTCGGCAAACAGTACGCTGTCGGCGGGATGAATGCGCCCCACGTCCACACCTCCTCACCTCCGCAGCAGGGGTAGTGCTGAGTAGTTCGACAGCCGGGTCCACGACCGTAACACTGGTGCCTGGGGCGAGTGTCAGCCCCGGAGCCTGGCGGCCACCATTTTGCGGTCCGGAGCTGCTGGCGCTTGTCGGCAATTATTTCAGTGCCCCCCGGCTCTCAGCTTCCCTGGAACACAGCGTCAGGTCCCCACCGCGCTCCGACATCGATGGAGCCGATTTGTGGAGCCCCAGGTGCACAGTGACAGGCAGGATGCTTGCACCGGTGGCGGAGCTCTAGCCCAGCAAGTCCGCCATGGCAGCCGGCTTGGCTCCTCCTCATACTTTAATGTTTTAATTTATAATAACATGTTTTTTTATAGATTGTATGCTATTGGTATATATATATATATATATATATATATATATATATATATATATATTTGTATATAATTTAAAAATTATAAAATAAATTAAAATTAATAGTTTAATAATTGTTTTAAAGTAAATATATATATATATATTTATTATTATGTATGTGTGTTTAACTTTTTTAATTAAGTGTATTTATAATATTTGTTAAAATGTATATTAAATCTACTTTATTTTTTTTAAATTATTTTATTTAATATATTTAATATTTATTATTTTATATATATATAAAAATCGATATTTTGTACAACTATATTTTTAACATCGATATTCTTTTTCTGATATTTTTGTACTTACCTGTTTAAGTATAGGGAGTCGATATTTTTGCATTCTATATTTTTTCATCTATATTTTTTACATCTATATTTTTGACATCGATATTTTGTCAGTAAACCATAAATAGAGCGGGCTCAGAATGGAGCCCTGGGGAACTCCTTGCGGAAGAGTCAATGTCTCAGAGGTAAAAGGTCTATGAGCAACTTGAAAGATGCGGTTGGACAGGAAAGAGGTGAGCCATCATAATGCCAGGCGGCCGACCCCGCATTCCCCTAGCCTTTGAATTAGGAGGCCGTGGGACATGGTGTCAAATTAAGGCCGAGGTGAGACCGTTATCCGCATTGTGTCTTAGAGTTTCAGTCGTGAGAAGTAAGGTGGATTCCGTTGACTGGGCAGCCCAGAACCCTGATTGAGAGGGGCGAAGTAGTTCTCTTCCTTCAATGAAGCGAGTGAGTCGATGATTAACATGTTATTCCAGAATTTTCGCAAAGAAGGGCAAAAGTGAGATGGGTCTTAAGTTGTCCAAGATCATGGGGTCTAGAGTAAGTTTTCTACGAATGGGGAGCACAGTAGCATGTTTCCATTTCTGGGGGACACACCCCAATTGGAGAGACATCATAAGTAGTTGTCTAAGATGGGGGAGGATGGGGAGCATTCCTAACCAGAGAATCCTAGGCGGGGTAGGATCCAAAGGGGAACCTGATTTAATATGTAAGTAGAGTTCCTGTAATTCCTTCATGGAAGGGCTGGTAAAAGACACAGCATCGCCCTGAGTGAGTGAGTTATCTCTTGTCCCTAGTGTGGCACTACGTTCTTTGACTTCTGGCGGGAATGTATCATAAATGTTAGCTACTTTAACGACGAAAAATGTAGCAATGTTGTTGCAAGTATCTTGAGAGGGAGTTCCCAAAGCGAAGACTCGATCGAGAGAGGACAGTGATTTGAGTATGGTGAAAAGTTCTTTTGGTGAGTTATTTGAACTATCAATCTTCTGCACATAGAACTCTCTCCGCGTCTTTCTAATTAGCTTGTGATATTGCTTAAGTGTTAATTTATGGTTGGAGTGACTGCTCTGGTTATAATCAATCCGCCAGGTACGTTCCAGGCATTTGCACACTTTCTTGGCTGCCACTAGTTCGCCATTGAACCAGGGTGCTGGGGGAGAGGTGCGTGTCTGACGTTTAGGAGCTAAGGGGGCTATGGTGTCTAAGGCTTCACTGACCCATCGATTGATGTTCCTGTCAGCCAGATCCACGTTCTCACCTAAGTTTGGGGGGGAGGCTAATAGTACCTTGGGGAAGGTCTCGGAGTCAATCTTATCCAATTTCCTAGAAAGCACAGTAGAATCCTTGTCGCACCAGGGAGTGGAGTTAGGGGTATCATCGAATAATCAAACCAGGGGACTGTGATAGGGGTGTCCACCATCAGAGTGGGAAAATTCGAAAAAATAGGGTCTAGGGCAGAGTTCTTCAAACTGTGGGGTGCGCCCCCCTGGGAGTGCGTGGAAGTGTTCCCAGGGGGGCGCAAATGGGTCTGCATTTACATGTAAATGAAGACCGCTTGGAAGCGCAAAAGGCGCTTTTCTAGGTTGTCTTCATTTACATGCAGCAGTTAAAGCCCGTAAAAACGGGCCTGGACAGTAATTCTGAGTGACATGGAGCAAGGTCAGTGAGTGTGAATTCGGCGTCCAAGACAGGCGCGCACCGACCATTGTACTGAGAGGGCTTTAGTCATTCCCCCCCCCCCCCCCACCCTCCCTCGTCAAGTTCTGTGGCGTGGGCTGGCAGGGCTGAGGGCTTGACCTTCAGTTACATAAAGTGTTCCCTACAATGATGGTTGCCACTAGGTGTTTTTATTACTTTCCAAAAACGCTGCTGCCTTCCTGTCTCATATTATATACATGATTGTTTCAATGCCATAACAAAACACAATGACCTACCATACTCGTCTGCCAGCGAGATGCATCGGCCCCCGGCGACCTCCTTTTGTAAGTTAGCGGGGCACACATATATCGACTCGGCCGCTACAAAGAGCTGGACAGGAGCACCACACTTTCACCCCAGACTCTTACCCGGCCCCACAATCCCATTTTGTTGTGCTAATTTGGAAAAGTTTCGTTTGAACTTTAACATTTATGTATGCGTTTAAGTCACTTCGTGGTTCCAGCCCTCCTCAAATAAACAGAATGCTCTCCCAGTGCAGACAGGAGAGTGTTGTTTATTGATGGATCCGGTTACTGAGCCTAAGGCACTGAATTGTGTTAAAGCTCTCTCTGTGAGAGTGAACGTGGTGATGGGAATACAGTGGTGCGGCAGACTCGACCTTTTCAAATATTAATACGGGCCCTCGGACTTTAAAAGGCTGATCGAACTTTCTGTTGAATTAAATGAGTAATTTGGAGACTCACATAGTAATTGTCATAATAGATTATTTTAGGTCGTTACCCTCCCTTTTCTGGGTGCTGCCTTTATCCTGTATTTTTCTTCTTCAAATATGATATTGTTATTATTGTAATGCATTCTGTAAATTTGTAAAGCGCTCTGATAACCGTAAGGGCCATGTTCGCGCTATAAAAAACTATCAAAATAAATAAATATTTAATGTGGATTGGTGGAAATCGGCAGGGGTCAAAAATGCCATTATCACACCCCACACCCATCAACAAGTAGATAGCAGGAGTATCCAGCAACACTTCCACTTCAACATGTAAGCCACAATAAATAAAATACCCATCACATGGCGGTTAAAAGGCTGTGCTATGCCAAAAGAATTTTGCTTTCTACAGAAAAGTCCAAACATTTAGACCAGTGTATTGAATTATAACATACCCATTCCTTTTGTGCTTTCTTCAGCTCCACGCTGTAAGAGCCTAGACCTGGGTCCTGTGCTCACTCCATCATAGGACTCAATCACCCCACTGAACAGGGCAAATGGGCCAAAACAGATTTAGGGCTGCTTGTGCTCTTGTTCTGAGGGCTCTGTCTCTCAGTCTCAGCAAGACTATTCCTACTGAAGCAGGGACAAGGCTAATTTGCTCGTTTCTGTCTGGGGTGGTATGGTGGGCAAAACAATCATGCACTGGAATGGGGTCCTGAATAATTACCACTGGTTGAGATTAACTCAAACATTCCACACAGTACTTTTCTACTTTTTGCAAAATCTGCTGTAGCAATCACTACATAGAACACAACATTATATATTTGTTACATGACAAAGAAGGGTTCCATGGATTTTGCTGAAGTTTGTACCCTGGCCTTCATGGTGCATGTGGGACTATCGTGACATCCTGGCCTTTTACATATTTTGGCCTCTGTTCCACTCCTAACACACAGTGAGAAATCTGTGCTGATTGTAGAGTATTTACCATCTGCTATGGGCTGGGTGTTTTAGCTCCTACCTTGTTGCTTTCTCTGGGCCTCGTAACCTTCACACCCTGAATGCCTTTACCAGCTTGACTATCTGCCATTTTACAGCCTTCTTTTGTTTTCCGCTGATGGGATTTACCACCACACCTCCCAGGTGGCTGATGGTCTCCTAGTGTCCCGAAAAAATGTAATGGGCTGGGTGGTTTGCAGATCAGCACTGAGGGAAGACAGAGGAGTTCTGGGAGATGACAGAGGCATCAGCAGGAGACCACTGACCCAACACTCTGAGCTGGCATCCACCCATACTCTCCCCTTCGGCATATATTGCTGGGAACCTCGAAGCAGACTTCTGCACTAACCCTATCTTCAAACACAGACTTGTATGCAGGGATGATCCTCATGGCATAACCCTGTCCCTCTCACCAGCCTTCATACACTGTTGGTGTCAGCGGGGGCCCTAGGTTCCTCTTTCTGCCGCCCATGCTGTACCTGTGCTGTCTTTGAGGTAAGCGTCTATTGCTATTGCCAATGATGTATATGTTTTGTGTGGGAGAAAAACATGCATAAATGGTATTTATACTCTGCCTGTTTAGTGTGTCTTTTGGAAGGTGCAATGCTGTGACTGCCTTTGAAGTAACATTTCATGTTTGGAAGGTGGAGTGAGGTAATGTACCACGTAATATTGTGGCTGTACTACTACCTTTGATTTTAGACCCAACTGCTGGCAGGGTGCATGGTGACCATCTGGCAATATGCATCCACTTAAGTTGGGCTGTCCAAAATTCTACCTTTGTGAGGCGTCTGTTCCATGCAAATATCACTTGCAGCTCACCTGGGAGAAACCTTCTCCTAGGATTTTTTGTCGAAGGCCCACGAGGCCAATGTGGTGGAGGTCTGATGGATAATTTGATGAAGAGAGCAAAATAATTTTGCAATGGGGAAGCAGGGTGGAGAAAAGTAAGAGGCACTGTGGTGGAGGAAGGAAAAGTGAAGAAGTTGCTAAGGATGTTGATAGTGATGGGATGAGAAGAGTTGGAGGAGGAAATACTCTTTGGTGGATCTAAAGAAATAAGGCAGAATAGGCCTATGGATAAGTGGGGATTGAAAAGGGAGAGGAAGTGCTATGTGGTTGCAGGATGATGATCAGAGGAGGAACTCAGAAGGATGAAGGGGTGAAAGAGAACAAGAGAATGAGAAAGAGAGAGAGAGACTGAAAACGTTCCTAGAAAGAGCAATCCAGGAGAGCATCAAAAATCTAGAGGAAATGCAAGATCACAAGAAAGTTACAGAGAGGGAAAGAGAGAGCGAGAGAGAACACATTGGGTTGAAATTCAACAGACTTCAGGCTGTAGAATTTCCTATTCTTGCACTGTTACTATTGTTAGAAATCACTACTATTTATTACTCCCTTCTACGAATGTGCATATATGCGATGCATGCTTGGGTGTTGGTCCTGTGCTGTCATGGACTTCAAACAATTAAAGTACCAAAATGGACCTGACATTTCATGCCCTTTAACCATGAATTGCAATACATGGTTGATCATTTGACACACCTTCGGCCTCTCAGACCTCCTTTTGACTGATCAGTGCAGGACTTTCAGAGCCATGTTTAGTGTCTGATCCAGCAACTGCCTTTTACCCCAAAAGCAGCAATGCCAAAGACACTACCAGGGATAACAAATGTCCAGACAGCTGTAGCAGCTGATACCGTTGGATAATTCTAATCTTTGTGCTGTAGATGCATCATGGATAATCATACTTTATGCCCAGTTTCTGTACTTTATTATGTGCTGTTAGCACCAACATCTTTCCAAACATTAGTTGTTTTCATGCAGCTGTGGTACTTGCCAAGCATATCAAAAGCATGAATACACATTGGAAGCTAGAATTCATGGTTACCATGTAGTAATACTAAATACAGCTTCAACAATCGGTGCGTTATAGTGCTGTCCAGATTATGTAGCATACCACTACAGTAAAGGGAGCCTCAACTGGTCATTGTAACCCAGGTTCTAATAATGTTTATGCCACCATTGATCAAAGTATTAGCCCCCCCGAACTCGGAGTCTAGTTGCGCCCCCGGTCCAAGACCTGGCTAAAACTTCTGCAAATTAAACTAATCAAGGGGGAAAATACTATTTTACCTTATGAAACCTCAGTTGGTTAATGTGATCACTGCAGATGGCTTCGTGTGTGACCAGACAGAGTCACAGAATTACATCCTGATTGGTGCAATGAGGAATAGTGCTTTGTTTATAGCGCTACGAGGTCCCAGTCTGTGACAGAAAGCACTAAGAATGCCATTATTTCAAAATTGTATTACACTGTATAAAACAGGCTGCTGCAAAATACTGTTTAAGGAAAAACAAGTGCTTTAAAAAACACATTTCAGTGATGAGCATTCAAACTATATCTAATTTAAATATATTTATGTGTCCACAAAATATGCACTCCTTTTAATGGACACATATATTACCTCTCAAAAAGAATAAATGTTTGTCACCATGTAGCTGATTGACTCCTTTAATAAAAAGCTACACTGACTCCAAAGCAGCCTTTATATTTGGTGATTAACCACTGCACACATTTCCATTTCTTTCAGGTAGCTGGCACCTCGGTGAGAAGGCATGCTTCTTCTTTAGTTCTCTACTATCTATTTCACAGCACAGGACCCCCTCCCACCCTCTGTGAGTGGGTACTGGAACCCAGTTATGGCAGTCTTACTATTCAGAAGAACACGGGGTGCATTTTGCTTACTAGCATTAGGGCTCAAGTCACTATTGTTGCGCACAGAACAGGGCCCAAGCAACAGGGGAGGAGAGAGGGGTAAATGTGCTTTTTTGTTGCTGTTTTTTACACAAAGTGGCAGAAAGCCTATTTGGACATCTGGCCTAGAAGTAATGGCCCTGTTGAGTGGGCAGAGTGGACAGCCTGAAGCTGTAGGTATTATTGGTGCAGCAGTTGCATTAGAGAGCCAGGGCATACTTGCTGTGCCAGTGCTTCTTTGAAACCTTGGCGCAATGACCTAAGGGAGAGGAAAAATTAGTGCAGAGGAGACGCCTTGATTTGGACATCAGAAAGATGCGAGGGATACAGAGAGATGGGAGGGAGAGAGATGATGAGAGATGGGATTGAGAGGGATGGTGTGAGATGAGAGCCTGTGTTGTTAACAAACGTCTGTACCTATCATTAGTGAAATAGGTGCAGTGACACGTTTGCCCAGGGGTCCACTGCATCACAAGTTTGAATGTTTTACAATAAAAAGGGTGCATGGGGGGCTCATTTTCCTTGCTAGCATTAGGACAGATGGTGCCCTTGGCGCAAAAAAGGTGGGCAGCATGCAGTAGCTCATTTTCTTTCAGAAAGAGACCGGGCTTGTTGCGAGATTGAAGTGATGGTCAGACATTGTGAGGAAGGAGTGAAAGAAGAGGAGATTGCCTGCTTCTAAGGGCTACAGTCATCATTAATGCGGCAGATGGAGTGCATTGAGCCCCACAGCACCCTAATTATGGGCAGTAGTGTTTTGGATCAATTCTATTCTTGTTTGATGCTGTTGCATTTTTATAAGTCCCACATTCAGTGTGGATTACGAGCTTCAGAAAAGCAATCCTGAAATGATAACATGATCCCCGCCCCCATTGATCATCCCTCCCCCTCCCCAAATCCTTGCCATATAGTTTTGGAGGGGGGCCCAACTTCAAAACATTGTGCTTAGGGGGGCTCAGAGCAAAAAAGTTTGAAGACCTCTGGTCTAGGGTGTCTCCTTTCACATGAGTAGGTCCTGAAACTCTGCGCATCGGCCATACTTAAATATGGGCGTGTCTTTCCATTGGCCAATCACCAACGGGGGCGGGTAAAGCAACACCAACCGGGGTCCAGCCACACCACGTACGTCAGGAGAGCGTCCTCCCCTGCACGTCGCTACTGGAAAACAAAACAGTAGCTAAAAGAAAAAAGAAAACTCAAAAGTGAGTAAGGGAACACACAAAATCATTTAAAAACAGTGCAGAGCCAGGCATCTCCCTGCACTTACGAGTGCTACAAGGAAAGGAAACACACAGCGGGAAAGAAGCACAGACGTCTTGTCACTCAAAGCAAGAGGGAGTCAGGCACCTCCCTGCATCATGAAGTTCATTCTGTGTTTATATTTCTTGACTGACACAACATGCTACAAGATATGATTGTTTATTTCTGTACAACACTGTTCTCGAAGAGCTCTCTAGAGGAAACCCCTTTGTTACATTCTCCAAGGTTGTTCCTGCTTGCACACTATATTGCATTCATTCACAATGGTTTTCTGTTGTATATGGAACTAGTTTGTTCTAACACCTCCGGGCGATATCAAGTCAGGGGCGCGATTCAATATTCATGTAGGGGGGTTAATGCTAAGATGATAGGGTTATTTGATGTTTTAAAATGTGAAATATGCTGGAGCAATGATCATATCATGCTTACTTTGCAGTCTTAATAATTTGTATGTACGAAAACTGCAAATATACCCTTGAATTTGGGAGTAAGCCATGATTCTTTTAGATTCTACTTGAGATGCTGTCTGATTTCTTAATGACTTTGCTGCACACTTAGAACTTATAATTGCTATGATATTTGCCCATTATTATATTGTTCTATATTTGACAGCCTTTATGGCAAATGACTTCTGTGTAATCGATGAGTTTACTGCAGCATCTACATTTATTATTTCTGTACTGTACCTTTACATTTTATAATAAACCCCCATTGTTTTCTAATTTCTAATCCCCAATTCCCTTTATGAGTCAGTTCTTGCCTATTTACTGTATTTTGAAATGCTGATTGAATCTTGTCTCTAAGGCGGACACATTGACTCATAGACTTTGAGGTTAACACAGCCCCGATCCACCCAATGTTTGGGGGCGCCACTGTATTGCAGATTTTCTAGGTCCCTGCGTGCCCACAGCGGCATAGAGACAGAAAAAAACAAAGATTTGCCAACAATCAAACCATGTAATTTAATGTATGGTGTTCTAGAGAATGACGTGGAGTAGCCCACGCGGCTTATCTCCCTTGCGATGCCCATTCACTGAGCAGCCAATTGTTATTCTGAGAGGTGTATTTTGTGTTCTGAGGCCAGAACTGTCTTCTGAGGCCAATATTCCCCTCACTCTCTCCCAGGAACAATAAATGCCAACAGCAAAGATTCACTGCTCTGCGGACTACTTCCTGTATTTAAGTAGGGTTGAGACCAAGGCTTTTAAAAGTTTAAACGGAGGAAGAAACATATCAGCCACCAAAAATTATATGCATGGGATACTTCCATAAAACTTCAATAGTCTTAATATTAAACCTTGCAGTATTTATTGAAAATGAAAATAGTTGACATTTCTTAATATAATGAAAACATCTGTGATCCTGAGTTCACAGTGCCATCTTGTGGACAAACTCATTTTGGAACGGAGTACTCGAACATGACAATCTGCGAGAGAAGCCTTTTTTAATATATAATATAGTTATAGTAGAGCACAATCGTCTAACGCCCGTCCAGGTGCTCCAAATCGGAAAAATAAATGCAGGTAGTCGCCAAGAGTATAAGCAACAAAAAAATATGTTTTCATCTTTCACCTTAAACAATTGTCATCTGGAATTTCCAAATGGCCTCTCTTTCTTGATCTCTGCTAGTAAGCTTCGTTTAGAATTCCTCTTTCCAAGGGTTTCTCTTTTTTTTCTCCTTATTATTGCTATCCCTTTTCTGTGAGTATAATTGTTTTATACTTGTCAGTAATACCCCCATTAAATCATTGCTGGACTTACCTCATACTGAGAGGGAAAGGTGTACGGTTATGCCAACAAAACAGAGGCAAAACTAGAAGTATTCGGGGCGTGGTTCCCTCTTATCGTTACTGTAGAGGTATAGTCTAGGGATCGGTGATAATTTTAGAATTACAAAAATAAATACATTGGGAACGGTAACAGCTGTCTGTCAGACAAGACGAACCTCAATACCTAAGGACTGATACGGAAAAGAAAGCAAGGTGAAAAGAGTGACCCCCCCCTTATGAATCAACTGCATATTGATATTTTACATAATTCTTATTATTGTAATGGCTACACTGTATCTGTTTTATTACAATAAACTGCTCTTTACATTTTAAAAACGAGAGACCAGTCAAAAGTGTCAGGGTTAAAAATAGATTCTGAGAAAGGGTAAAAGAGTAGCCGCCAGAAAGAAAAATAAGAGAATGTATTAAAGGAAAAAATTAAACCAAAAGAGAGAAATGTTTATGAGTGTAGCAGTAAGCATGAAAGTAAGGCTGTTGAAAAGAGAAAGTTTGTTTTTGCTACTTAGGGGCCGATTCCGATCTCGCTCGGAAGGGCTCCGAACGCGATCCGGCCGGAAAAAGTATGAGTCGGACGCGTGTTTCCCGACCGACTCGGACACCTATACGAGCGAGCAAGTACGATGCGACTGTACGCGTGTGTTCCGACCGAACCGTTTCCGGATCCGAACCGCTCCGACCGACTCGTACGGACACGATTCGCACCGCGCAATGGAGACGTTTTACGACTGAGCGAGTACGATGTACGCGTCGGACAGCCGGATCGAGCCGAAGTTTCCGGCTCGCAAAACGTCCGGGAAGCTGCCTTTGGGGGGCCGTACAGGGTCCCCCGTCACCCGCAGCCTTACGACTCGGACACAGGCATGTACGGTGCGGATGGCACCAACACGCACCCGCTGCAGGGGGTGCCCTTTTGCGAGACGTAGCCATTCAGTCAATGGGAGCCCATGTACGCGTCGTACGACCGGCTCCCATTGACTTCAATGGGAGTCCGACCGAACCGAGTCCGGCAGCATGCGGCCGCATCGTACTCGCTCGGTCGGACTGCAGGAGTCCGGCTCGGTCGGAAAACAATCCGGATCGGTCGGAGAGCTTTCCGACCCAGATCGGAATCGGCCCCTTAGTAATAATTATGAGTGGGACCAGTGGAGTGTTTGAAAAAGGTAGCATATTTACTACTACATGAGAGGATTTTAGGGAAGAGTACGGAGGGGTTTAGGGTTAGGATAATGGAAGGATGTGCACCCACCTGTAAAAGAGTAAGCCCATTGCTATTCACAAACTGCACTTCTAAAGTTACTACAGCTAAAAATGATCCAAAACAGTGGTTCTCCAGCTCAGAGATGGAAAAAGTCCAGCACACATATAGTCAACCACTGGTACTGCAACTCCCTCCTATAGAAAATTATGGACCTAGGGACTTTAATAAAACCCCATTGGAAACAATGTTAAATTAAAATACTTAAACTATTTAAAAAATATCAACAAATGTAATTTATTGTCAAATAATTTTCTAAAAATAAAACATAGGGCCTGATTACGAGTCTGGCAGTCTCACGACTGCCAGACTCGCGGTGGCGGTCCACCGTTTTGCCGATTACGACTTACAAAGTCATATCGGCGGTGGACCGCCTGCTGCGCCAGGGAACATTATGCTGAGCAGGGACTGGTGCAGTCCCACTCAGCATATTTTGAGTTCTTGCACCACCAGCCTTTTCATGGCAGAGCCCCGCCATGAAAAAGCTGACGGTGCAAGAACAAAGGGGGCTACCCATGTCCCCCACGCCATGGGGATACATTCAGGGGGGCACAACATGTGCCCCCCTGTCTGTATTCCCCCCAGTTCCAGCACAGCATGGACATCACCATCCATGCCGTACTGGAACTTTTTGGCCGTTCCCATTGTGGGGCCTATTTTCAAGGTACCACCGACCGTATTACGAGTTGCACATTTTCAACTCATAATATGGTTGGCGGTCCTTGCGCAGCTTTGGTGCAGCGGAGGCGGCATTGTGCCAGTGCGGCAAAGTCGTAATCAGGCCCATAGCTATTACTGTATTTTTAACTAGTTTGATAACTTTTTTAATTTAAAAATTAATGTAGCATTCATTTTTTTTTTTAAATAATGAAATTACTTTTAATTCATTCTTTTCATCACTTTTATTAATTATTAATACATAATACAAAAGTATTTTTTTACTATAGGTAGGATGTTTTTAATGTAAACTTCAAAAAATAATTTTAATTTAATATATTCAAGATTATTACATTTCAAATTTAAATTAAGTTAAAAAAGCTGTATCATTTTTTATTTTGTTCAACATTTTAAATAACTATTTAAAATTAATTTAGATCAATATTTAACATACAAATATTTGTACTAATTATTTTAATGGTTAGTGAACTTTTTCACTTTTCCCAATACTTTACAAATTGGGAGATCGACTTTCAATGCTGGAGTCAATGGGGAATCCAGCAGAACAAGAAGCATACTTTTACAAAGGAAAACAACGCATGTCATATACATGTGTCCAGGATGTGGAGGAAGGTATCGTGGTCAACAGAGTCAAGGATTCGGAGTGCTTGACAACAGTAAGGAGGCAGGTACCACCATTGTCAAAAATACAACTCTCCAGAATGTAGAGGAGGGTATTGTGGTCAACAATGCCAAGGATACTGAGAGCTTGGCAAAGACCAGGAGGCAGGTACCGCCATTGTCAAAATTCTGCAGTGCATCATCACTGTAAAGTTGTAGTTTCCATGCTGTATTTGGACTAGAATTTTGATTGATTTGTAGCTATAAGTAAGGCTGTTCTTCAACATGTTATCTTGTACTAGTAAGTTATTTATGTGACATTGTGGTCTACAGCTTTGTCGATAGAGTACCAACTGATACAGCTCCAGAAAGTTCTTTTCTTCAGGCCCTCAAAGGGGCATGCATTGCTATAAAGGCAAGGAAGTGCCCGATTGTGTGGGGATCTGTTGTTTACCCCTATCACCAGAGCTGTAGTTGTAATGCACACCCTCTATTGCCTAAAAATGAAGCTGCTGTAGGCTGGAAGCCTCCTGGGACTCAGGTCAATTTGGGAGGCTTCTTAGGCCTCATTAAATATTACATGGGATCTTTAAAAGGGTATTGGTTAACTGTGGGATCCATACAAACAGGAGGCAGAAAGAATAAGGTTGGAGTTTTAAGTTTTTATTTCTTTAACTGTGTTGTTATTTTGTTACATATAGAAACTTACTTACACATTATGAGGATTGTCTTGCTGTTCATGCCAAGGTGCCAAAGGTCAGCCAGTTTTCCATGCAGACATCTAAAAAGCATACTGTGGACAGACTCCATCGTATTATCCTTACATATGTTCAAGTCTATTTCTTGGTTTTAATAGTACTTCCAGTCTTTCTGGTCTCTGTTGCATTGTGAACATTGCAGTTAATAGTAAAAAAAAGTAGGCAGGGTTTCCACGTTTTACGCGGAGAGCAGTTCCTTTATGTGTAACACTCTACAACAACACCAACACTCCAAATCTGCTCACCTCAAATGTTTTTTTTATAGCATAGTTTTAAGTATAGGACAAGCACAGTGTACCCAAGCCAAACTAAAAAGAAACAAAGCCTTTTGATTTTTTTTTTGTTTTGTTTTGTTCTGGGTACCCTGGTCCCACCTGAGACACCCACTGCCTTGTTTTAAAAAAAAAAAGTAATTGGCAGCACAGGAAGCCCACTCCCGAACTGGTGATTTGGCTCCCTACCTGCCAGCACATACCTGGCTGGTGACAGGAGCGTACTCCGTGCAGGCATTTCCCTGGTGATGGGGAGCTGGAGCAGCACACCACAATGGGGAGTTCCTCAACGCATTTAAAAAAACGAGAAAGCGTCGACCCCTAGGCCCTACCCTGCCCTCCTATATGTTTTTTATTTTTTTTCAGGACCTGGAGACGGAGTCCCTGAGTCCTAAAATGGCTGCCAAATGAATTTGCTGATATGAGGCAGCCAATCAGATCCTCATCTTTTGATCTGCAGGTGCTGCAGTAGCCTCACGTTGTTAAATATCTATAAATTGTGAACCTTAATGTGTCAAAAACTACTAAATGGATTTACAGCAAATCCCAAATAGCACACTTCTGGGTAATTATCTATCTTTCTGCCAAATTTGATGTAAATTTGATCTGCCACTTTGACTCTAGCTCAAAATCCTATGGAAAATGGGAAATTGCATGGGAAAAACACGTGTTGTCCCACCCTGTTTCTCGGCCCCAGCTTGATGGATCATTCTGAAACTTTCAAGGAAGGTGCTGAGGTGGATGGCCTTTTTTTGGAAGGTTTTGTGAAGATTCGTCAAATGGAATTAAAGCTATTAGCAATAAAAAAATCCATTGTTAACATGGTAATATATTTCCTCCCATTATAGTTCAAAATGAAATGAAAATTAAATTTGTAGAGCACGCTACTACCCTGGGGTGTCTAGGCACTGTAGCTATGGAGACAGAACACAGTCCAAATGAACACATAGTAAATACTGCTGCAGCACCTACTCTGACTGTTAAAAGGCCATGCTTTAAGAGCTTTCCGGAGGGAGAACAGTTCCGTTTTTTCTTTGAGATGAAGAGGCATTGAGTTCCAGAGACTGGCAGTGCATGTGATAAAGCTTCTGCCACCCCAGTTAGATCTTTTAAATTTGGGAACTATTAGATTGCGAGCTGACAATGATCTAAGTGACCTACTGCGAATATACCATTGGAAATGACGTTTCAGATATTGAGGTCCCACGTTATGCACTGCCTTGAAGGCAGTGCAGAGGGCTTTAAAGTCTATGCGCTTTTCTATGGG
Organism: Calotriton arnoldi; assembly: GCA_963921515.1. Taxonomy (NCBI): domain Eukaryota; kingdom Metazoa; phylum Chordata; class Amphibia; order Caudata; family Salamandridae; genus Calotriton; species Calotriton arnoldi. The sequence goes on along the minus strand of CAWUFW010022362.1, from coordinate 46,636 downwards.
CAGCCGACGTAACTGGACAAGGCCCTGCAAAGAAGATTGAAATTTGGGAATTTCCAAAAAGAAGTCGCACAGCAGCATTCTGAAGAATTTGCATTTTTTGTAGACATCTTTTCTTGATATTGACGAACAATGCCTTGCAGTAATATATTCTTGAGATGATGAGGGTAGAAACGACACATTTCCGAGCTCGTACAGAATAAGAGGAAGTACTTTCCTTAATGTTTTAAGCATATGGAAATATACAGAGGTAATAGTGTTAATGTGCCCCTCAAATGACAGATTGCTGTCAAAGACAACTCCTAGGTTTTTGGCCTTGGAGACAGGAGTGAGAGTTGTTCCAAAATTTTCACTGACTTACAAATGTTTCATACATTTCCTCTACTTCTGAGACTGTAGCTAGATACACCCATTCGGGAGAGGCATAGTTTCGATTTGTCATTCTCCTTCTGGTTGATCATTTGACCACTGCTAATTCACTTCCACTAGTTACAGAATCTACATCACTCAGGTTGTTCTTCTGGTTCACTGTGTTTTTTTTACAAGTTCTTCCTCTTGAAATATCTTCTTCGGCTATTCTCTGATTAGCATCAGTCTTTGTAAGAGTCTCTTTGGGGCACACGCATCAAGGTAGGCTTTTGCGATTCCTTAATTGCGATTATTAAGGAATCGCAATTAGGAATCGCAAAACCCTATGCATGTAGGAATCGCTAAAAAAATTGCGATTCCTAAACATTCCTTAATTGCGACTCGCAATTTGCGAGTCGCAATTAAGGAATGGCTTCCCATTCATTCCTATGGGCCTACAGGCCCATAGGGATGAATGGAGTAGCATGCGTAATTTGCGAGTACCCAATAGGTACTCGCAAATTGCGCATGCATTTCAAGGTGCAAGGGTGCCAAAAGGACACCCTGTTGCACCCTGAAATAGCAATGTGAACACATGTTGCGCACACACATGCCCCAAGGGCATGTGTGTGTGTAAACTGGAACTTTGAAAAATGCACTTTAGTGCATTTTTCAAAGTTTTCGCTAATTACCATTAGGTTTAATTTTTCGGTAATTAGCGGCCCCTAATAGCGAAATCGCTATTTTAAATGGCATCTTGCATTGCATTCAAGGCATCGCAATTTGCGATGCCTTGAATGCAATCGCAATTTGCGATTTCTGCATTTGGGATGATGAATTCCAAATGCAGAAATACCGGTCGCAAAGGGGCAGATTCTGCGAATCTGCCCGTTTGCGACCAGTTTTTCGCTTGATGCATGGGGCCCTTTATTCTTCAAGGAACTTTGACTAGAAATTAAGCATTAACTTTAAACAACTTTATCTACTCTTTTCACTGTGAACTCTGGAGTTTGAAATTCTGATTTACAACAGCAACTTTTCATTGTTTAGATCAGAGACTGCTTCTTCCTGCTGCCACTCATGCCCTTGACTTTGCTCTGTAACAGCTCTTCACTCTGATCCCCTGCTTTGAACCTGGACTTGATGAATTTCAAGTTCTTCGTCAAATCTTTCAATAAGCAGAAACGTCACCACTTCATTTTGTTTGTTTTCTTCACCAGTTTCAACATTTTCATAATTTCTACACCCCCCCCCCCCACCCTGTAAGCCTGAGCTTGACTTTGATCTTGACTTTGCATTTGGCTCCGTGGATTTAGATCTATTTCATCAGTTGACTGCAAGACAAAACCAACGGCGGACTTAAAGGGCCGCACTATTCTGCGGTGTTCCTTTTTGTGATTGTTCGTTTGCAACGTTTTCAGACGTGTGCACAGACAACTCCTGCACCTGCCGTTGTTGGGTGAAAACTGCAAGGCAGATCAGAGAATGAATGAGAGTGGAGAGGTGCACCACTGGAATGTATATTCAAATGATGTAAAAGGCCCTTATTTGTGAGCCCCATCTTGGCACCTTCGCAGTTCTGCCAATAACAGCACTGGTTACTACACATGAAATCTGATGCGTGACACTCTGTCCTATGATTGACCGATATCTGTTTAGCATTCTTGACACCCCATCATTGAACCATCTACTACTTGTTTATATCCATTAAGCCCTGATGAAGTTCAGTCTTGTCTGAACGAAACGCGTTGGCTGGAGCTTTTCTTTTGACATTGTCTAAATAAAGGAATTGAAACACTAAGGAACTTTGTCCGTTTACATCGTTTGAATATACATTCCAGTGGTGCACCTCTCCACTCTCATCTATTTCATCAGTTGATTCTGCCACTGCTTCTGCCACTTCTACTCTTTTTGTGTGAGCAGAATGGATCCACTGCAGCACACCAGCACACTTCACCATAACATCGGCCGTCAATATTACTTGGGACTTGGGAGTGTCCTCTCTTCAAGGCAACTTTTCCTGACATGTTTCCGGAGTGTTATCCAATCTCCTGGCTTCAAGTTGTGGCAAGGAACGTCTCTTTTCCCTTCTGTTGCCACATTCAGCTGATGAGAGACAGATTTCATCATATCAGCTAGAAATTTGCAGTAATCTAGCAACATGTCATCAATTATTGAAACTAGGAACATATGCAAGGCTCACTGCTCTTTCCATGATAACATCATGGGGCAACAAGCCAGTCTTTCTGTCAGGAGTAGTAGTCATGCTCATCAAAACAAGAGGAAGGTTATCAGATCACTTTAAACCAGTTGAAGAACAAACTTCGCCAGTTTATTCTTGAGAGTCCCATTCGACCTTTCTACAACTTGTGCAGATTGTGGCCAATAAGTACAATGGAACTTTTGGTTGATCTCAAACGCTGTGCAGATTATTTGTAAAATCTCATTTTTGAAATGAGATTTTACCCACAATCTTTCTCAATAGAAGCAGGAAGGCCAAAACACGTTATCAACTCCCCCAACAATAATTTAGCAACTGTATGGCTATCTGATCTCCTGGTTGGATAGGCCTCAACCCATTTAGAAAACAAGCAGAAAATTACTATGATGTGCTTTATAGCAATGCAATTTGGCATCTCAATAAAGTCTGCCTGAAGTGTTTTAAATGGGCCCTCTGATTTGCCAATGTGATTCATAACTTTCACCATCTTTCTACCTTGAGACTCAGGTAACATATCATGCATCTTCCATTGAGCTCAGAAGTACATATTTACTTTCAGCATTTACTTACAGATCCTGTTGGGTTTTTTTTGTAACCCAATGTCTCCCTTTTCTTTTACTCGTCATCTTGGGCCTCTTCTAGGAGAACTCTCAATTCAGTCAGGAAGTCTGGATTGAATTAATACAGAAACAATTTGTATTTTCTGCATTTTGTACAGTATTTATCCTTGATTAATTATCTTCACTCTATTGCACAACTGTCTCATGCTCTAATGCACAATATTGCCATCTGATCCTCATATTTATTTCCAAATGTGATCAAGTCATTTACAGCCTTATGGGCAACACACACGTGACCACAGCAACCTCCTTTGGCTTTTGTATTGCTTTCAACAAATCCAATTTGTAAGCACTATTTTTATTTGAGCTCCTAAAGATGTCATAAAACCCTTTGTGCCCAGAGTTGACCATAGTCAGGCACAACCCTAAAACCAAACTGGTTGTCTGTATAAATTATTACATTCAAATTCTCTGACGAGCTATCATCACCGTCTCAGTCAGTGCAGTCGGTACTACTACAGAAGTAGTAGGAACCCGTACAGCTCTACCACCATCTCCCCCAGCACCTGTGTCAGATCCTGAACTAGTCCCAGTTCTCCCCGTTGCTCTTGCTGTGTATGGAGGAAGTCTAGAATTCAAAAGTTCACTCATACAATTGTCCTCCTCATCAGAAATCATTTGTCTGTTTCTCTTCCTTGCTTGGCTCATCTTTGTCATTTGTTTCTTTAACTATGGCAGGATAGACTCTTACACCTTCCAGCCTATCTTCCCTCCAACATTTCTCTTGCTGATCCCACTTGCTCTCATGCCACTGTCAAAAAGAACACTTCATCTGTTTTTTTTTGTTTTACTTCTTTTTTTCTGTAGCCATTCGATCACATTTATATAGCACCTGAAATGAAATTAAATTAAATGAAAACGGGTATTTAGTAGATTGCACAGCTACTCAAACAAGAGTGTCCTGGCGCTTGCGCGGCGATAAGAAAGAAGTGAAAGGGACAGAATTTTATTGAAACAACCATGTCTTTAAGCTCTTTCTAAAAGAAAGTAAGTTAGGGTCAAGCCTCAAGGTTTCCGGCAGGCTGTTCCATAATTTTGCACCCAGAAAACCAAAGGATCTGCCGCCTGTACGAGTAAGACGTATTTTGGGCAGAGTGGCCAAATTAGTATTGGAGGACCGCAAGGGTCTGGAAGTTTAATAACGGTTGACACGTTTGTTAAGGTACTCAGCACCAACCTTGTGAAAAGCTTTAAAAAAAGATGGTCAAGGCCTTAAAGTCAATCCGCTCTTTGATGCGGAGCCAGTGCAAAGATTTAAGAACCGGGGTCATGCAGGTTCTAAGACTAGATCGCATGATGGCTCTGGCAGCCGCATTTTGGACCACTTGCAGATGCTGGGTCAGAGATTTAGGGATACCAAGATACAGACAATTGACATAGTCGAGCTTAGATGTCACAAGAGCCTGCACAACGATCCTTCTGCTCTCCAGCGGTAGGAGCGGCAAAAATGTTTTCAACATTCGGAGTAAACTGAAGCAAACGCCTGAGAGGTGTTGAATCTGAGGACGCATCAACAATGATTTGTCAATGATTATTCCTAGATTTTTTACTTTCTTTTTTTCAACGGGTTGAGGTGGCAAATCCTTGGGCCACCAGGAGCTCCAGTCAGGTGTTTTGTGACCACCAAAGAAAACCACTTCCGTCTTGTCCGGATTGCATTTCAGCTGGTTTACCTTGAGCCAATTAAAAACCTTCGAGAGGCAGGAATTAATCATTGCCCCATCAAAGTCAGAGCCTTTATCACACGAGAAGATAAGCTGCGTGTTATCAGCGTAAGAGAGAATTTTGGCGCCCGCTTCCTCCACCAAGGATGCTATGGGAGAGAGGTAGCTATTAAAAAGGGTTGGGTTAAGAATAGAGCCTTGAGGGACGCCAACATTAATAGCAAGGACTGGAGAGGAGAAGGGTGGAAGCCAGATGTCCTGAGATCTATTTTCCAAATAGGAAGACATCCACTTGAGGACTGTCCCACCTAGGCCAATGTTCTTAAGTCTATTTAAAAGCCTCTCATGTGGGACCGTATCAAAGGCCGCTGACAGATCAAGCAGTATCAGAACGGCCTTGCCTCCCGCATCCAGTCTACCCCTGATAAACTCAGTAACTTCCAACAGCGCTGACTCAGTGCTGAAGTTGGCCCTGAATCCGGACTGGGATTCATAGAGAAGCTTCCCTTCGTCAATATGTTCTTGCAAAACTTTGTTTACAAACTTCTCTAGGACCATTGAAAGGGCAGGAAGCAAGGAGATCGGCCTATAATTAGCCGGATCTGTTGGATCCACGTTAGTCTTCTTTAACAAGGGCAGAATCTTAGCATGTTTCCATGATTTAGGCATTATGCCAGTGGAAAGGGAAGTATTAAAAAGCTGATAAGCAATCGGATTGATTGTAGAGGCAATCTGAGACAGAATATTAGCTGGACAGGGATCGGAAGGGGAGCCTGACTTGATACTTTGAAGAAGAGACAAAGATTCTTCTAGCCGAAACTCAGGGAAAGTGAAAAGGAGTGGAGAATCAGAAATGTGGGAGTTACAGTTAGCATTATTGTAGAAATTTAGCTCGTCCTCAGTTATGTTAGAGAGTGGAAGTTGGATCAGGGAAACTTTCCCGTGAAAAAATTCGGCAATCTTCTTTGCCCATTCCTCTGTGTGAGGCCCTGCCGTAGCACAGGCTTTCGGAGAAGTAAAGTATTTGACTATCCTAAAAATTTCTTTGCTCCTGTTTTGGGCATTATCGATTCTAGATTTATAAAAATCGGTCTTGGCCCTTTTAACCAGAGTATGATAAGATATTAGGCTATCTTTATACGCCTTCCTATCTTCGGGAAGGTACATTTTTCACCACTTCCGTTCCTTTATTCTGCAGTTCCTTTGCTATCTCTAAGGCGATTACAATACCAGGGAGCCGGAGGGGTTGACCTTTTCGGAGAACAGGTAATAGACGGGGCAGCGGCCTCGATGTTGGAACGAAGCCAACAATCAAATTGGAGAGCATCCTGGTCAGCCGTGCACATCAGCCTAGGTAAGGAACAATTAAGGGCTTCTGCTAACGCAGGAATAGAAATCTTATGAAATGCCCTGTGAATGGAGGATATTTGCACCGAAGTTGCCGGGGAAGCAACAGCGGCGAGGGGGATGTCAAAGTTAAGCAGAGTGTGGTCGGACCAGGTGATAGGAAGGGGAGTACTGGCCGTTAAATCGAAATTGTGAAAAATTTGGTCCAAGGTATGACCCTTCACATGAGTAGCCAAGGAAATAACTGGGAGCAACTTAAAGGTTAGCATGGGGATCTTTATCGTGATCCATGTGTATGTTAAAGTCCCCTAAAATAAGACTGTTATTGTATTTTAGGGCCAACGAAGAGGTGGTTGAATTAAGTGAAGGAATAAAATTACTGATGGCACCCGGGGGCCTATAGATCAGAAACCCAGCGATGCTCTGGTGAGGGGAAATGATACAGCGAAAACCTAGAAACTCTGTAGACTCAATAGTTTCAGTAGAGATTTGGGGACAATCTAAGTCATGCCTGAAAATTATTGCCACGCCCCCTATCCCCAACAATCTGTCTTTCCTAAGAATCTTATAGCCCGTAGGGACAGCCATAGCAATAGTGGAGTTAGAGGCATCGGAAAGCCAGGTTTCAGTAAGAAACAACAAATCCAGTTTTTCATCAACAAGTAAGTCATATATGTGTGTGGCATGTTTTTGCAAGGAACGACAATTAACCAGGGCAGCTCTAATACCCCGAGTTTTTTTAATGTTTCTGCCGTCTTTGTCACCGTAGAAGATCTTGAGAGCCGGTGATTTGGCGAGAGGAACAGAAATCTGACAGTAAGCAGAGATCAGCGAACTGTGTATCGGCTTCAAGTAACACATAGTTTGTCTAAGAAAGTCTACCTTTTTAGTATCAAACGTACCCTCTAAAGGAAACTGAGAATCTATATTAGAAGCAGTACAGTCATGCCATTCCGATACCCAGGTAAATGTATAAAACCCAATGTCCGTCATAATTTCTAAGGCAGGCTTCCCTTCTGCAGGTATTTTCTAACCCTCTATAGCGGGCAGAACAGACATGTTGGGCTTTCTCAATATGTTCCCAATATTTTCTCTTAAAACAATCTTATAATCACCTTAAAATCACAATAAATGAACCAGTGAACAACAACCAATCATAGCACTGCTCTGTCAAAGTCAACCTATCATAGCGCAGCTTTGACAGGAACCAATCAATGGCAGCACAGCTTTGCGGTGACGTCTCACCAACCCCAGTGTGGCTCCCTGGCTTACTAACCAATCACAGCACAACTTCTCTGTGAACAGGAAGACAATCACAAAACCTCTTTAAGCCACAATAAACTAAATAAACCCTTGGTTGCTTACCTAGATAGGAAAGGAAATCAGTAAATTAAGTAAAAACAATTCAATTGCAAACCCTAAAAAACTACGCAATAAGTAAGCGTAGGCACTAAAAACAACAAAATACAAAAAGCTTCAGTTTGAACCACAGTTCACACTAGGTAAACTCCTGTCCAGCAGTAGTCCACCCCGATCAATGCATCAACTCCTGTGCACTTAGGAGCTGACTACACCAACTTAGGAAGAGAGATTTGTTAGTTCAGAATCCATGTCCATGTGTATGCGGCACCTCCCACCACACACCACCTTATGTGGACAAGTAATACCACAGTATCTCGAGATCTTGGATTTCTATGAATCTGATAATCAAACCAAAACCAACAGAAACCAAAATCAGTTAACAAATATGAATATACATCAACAGTACATAATTAATCCACCAATTAAACCCACAACCAACATTTTCTGTTTCAGAGTTTTATAAAACACAAACTTGACCCGAAGCGCTTTACATGAGCACCAGTTGCCTTACAGATGGACACATTCATTTTTATTGGGCATGGGGAGATTAAGTGATTTGCCCAGACTCACAGGATGTTGAGCGTCCCTGCCGAGACTCGAACCCGGTTCCCCAGCTTCGAGGTCGACCACTCTAACCGTAAGGCCACATCCTCTCCCCACAGGTAGAGGACATTGCAAATCCAAACAACTCACAACAGAAACAAAAATCCATTCCTCAAACACATACTCCATCATATGTCACAAAGGCTTACACCATGCACAAATCAATTCACCCTATTCATACTTACACTCCAAATCACTCAGGAGCGCACTTCAAATCACTTCTAGGGAGTCTCCAGCACCGGAACACTTTAGCAGAGTTCCAAAAGCTCCAATATCCCCTCGGACATAGGGTCCAGGCATTAGGTCTTGCCTTGGCCCTAAGAAATCTTTCGGCGACTCCTACAAAAGAGGAGGTGCTCTTACTAAACCATCCTTTGCTACTAATTTGTAGAAGCGGAACCTCAAGCCCCAAAACTAAAGGGACCCCAAAAATTCAGATCACCCAAAACTTACCTCCAGCGGCTGTGCTTCTCTGGGGAGTTAACCTTGCATTAGGAGGCACCCTCCTCTACATAAACAAATCCAACATTAGTTTGGCAAAGTTGCAGATAAATAACTGGGACCACTCAATACCTGAGTTCTAGATCAAGGGAAAAGTTAAAGGATTTTATTACAAATTCTTATAATTAAAGCATCACAGAGTAATACAAAATATACACCATGAAGGGTCAAATGCAGAGTACATATTTAAAAATCAGAATTATTATATGTCACAAATGAATAGAAAAATCATAAGGGAAGAAGGCAGTATCATTAGCTATTAGGAAAGTCGACCTAATTCTCTTAATGGACAGAGTCCCTAGTAGAACAGGATTGCCTACAAATTCTGGAGTTCTTATAGACAATTCTCGCATATGAAATTATCAAAACCTCAGGTCCCGCATGGTATGATCCTAGGAAAGGGAACCCCCTCTAAGGGTGAATTAGGTCAGGGAGAAAAGGGGGACGACCATAGCAAACATAATATTTTATAAACCTCCCTCTTGACCTCTATTTCTTTAACGTATGAGCTAAATCTACTCCATTGGGTTATGCATATATATTTTGAGACATTATGTATACAACACCATCATATTTTTCAAAAGATATTTTTATTCATTTTGCTAGAAGTTTGTACTTATTTTCATTTGTAATATCAAAAAGGGAAAAATTATTTTATCTTAAAAAACATACATATTAATAAAATATCTTTTTTCACATTTTTTCTTTTTATACATTTCCTTGATAGACAGACAATTTCATATTTCTTTACATATTCAATGTGATAATCTTCACTGAACCCTTATATTCATACCATACAATCAAATCACTTTGTCAAAATCACATTCATACTCGCAACCAACCCTAAAACACATACACATCCTGGTCAGAAGGGGACATAGATGTTGTGGGTCTCCATGACCGTGTCATGGGCTGAGGGCATACAACTAGGTCGGCGCGTGTTTTCGGTGGAATGAGCCTTATGTCGACCACCTTCTTCAGGACCTTCCCAAGTCATAGGTTTTCATCTAGAGGTAGGGGTACCTATAATATTTAAATGATATGTCTCAATAACCCATACAATAAAGAAGGGTTGGTTGCAAGTTTGAATGGTTTGATTGAGTATGAATGTGATTTGAGTATGAATGTGATAAAGAAATAGAGGTCAAGTGGGAGGTTTATAAAATATTATGCCCGCATGGTACGATACCATGTAACATTTCTGATAAATCAGAGAAATCAACATGGTAACATTACACGTTAGCACTGTCCAATTTCCTAAGAAAGAATCGAGCAGCCTCAACAACACATCATCATAGGAAGTTCAGTTAAATGAAAATGTATAAACAATAGGCCATACACCATTTGAAGAGTGCCAAGCCCAGCAGAAGAAAGGGAGAATATTGAATTGTTGCAACCGTTAATAAACACCAGAAAGCTCATTCACAATACATGAACTTTGGAAAAATGTACTTTGATAACAGCCTGGCTCTTTTTGTGTGAGGACTGTGGAGAGAGAAGTTATTGCAGGGGAACAGGATGGGAGGAGACAGAGCAGGAGTGGTATGACAGCATCAATACAGCATCCATATTAACTAATGTTATGTTATGTTAAAACTCATTTATAAAGCGCATGTACACAAAAAAAGTCTTTTGGCACTAAATTAAAATACTAGTTAGAAGTATTATTTCAATGTCAGTTAAAGCACTAAGGCTGGTTTAAACAACCAGGTATTTAAGTATTTCCTGAAGGAGAAGATAACCACAACTTGGTGAATTACCCATGGCACAGATTTCCAGATAGAGGGAGCTAACACCGCAAAACTCCTGCCTCCTGATCTGCTCTTCCGCAATTTAGGAACGACCAGTTGGTTAGAATGGGCAGATCAGGAACATACCTTGTACTCTTATCTGCAGCTAATTTCGGTGCGAAGTTATTTACATTCCTAAAGACCATATAAAAAAGGTTAAAATCTATCCTTTATTTCACAGGGAGCCAGTGCAGATTTTTTAGCAATAGTAGAAATGGGCATGTCTTGGAACACCAAAGATTAGCCTGGCCGCCTCATTCTGTAGCACCTGAAGTTTGTGTAAAAGACTGATGGGCGGTACGACTAGAATCACATTGGCATAGTCTAACCTGAATATAATATAAACTATTGCCATTACTTTATGCACTTTCAGAGGGGCTATTTTCGTTATAGTTTTTAAAAGGAAAGTGCATTGAGACACTGAGGGCCTCATTACGATGGCGGACGGACTTAAGTCCATCCGCCATCGTCACAGGACTTGGGACCGGCCTCTTATATGGCGGCGGTCCCACCCATGGAATTACAATGCGATCGCCACGGTGGCGGTCGCATTGGGCAAGTTTACCATTGTGGCGGGTGCTGCAGCATTTCACTGCACTACGTGGCAGGCACCGTGCGGTGCCTGCCACATAGTGCAGGGAAATGTAGGGGGGCACCATAGGTGCCCGCCAAGTGCAGAAGGAAAGTGCCCCTGCTGAAGAGGGGCCCGCAACGGGCCCCCAATGTCAATCTCCGCCAGCCTTTGAATGGCGGGTGAACCTCCATTCAAGGCTGGCGGAGATGAAGCATCCTAATATGGTGAACGGTGTCTGCTAGGCACACCTACCATTGTAGGTATGCTTTCCGGGTCCGACAAGCAATCGTAACGATTGCCTGTGGTGGACCCGTGGCAGACGGACTTCCCGTCCACCAGCAAACTGCCCGCCATCCTAATTTGGCGGGCGGAGAATGGTCTCACATTGGCGGTGAATCTGCCACCGGCAGGCTGCCGGTGGCGGATTCACCGCTATTGTAATGAGCCCCTAAGAGCCTGATTCACAAAGGTACACTTATACTTTTGTGTATGTTTACTGTTGTTTGTTATTCACAAAGGATTTATGAGTAGAATCTTTACGAGTGCGGCCTCTCCACACATAAGGTCTTTTTATGGGGATTTACGAGTAGTAATTCTGCACCCATAAAGATACTACTAGTAAATACCTTTGTGAATAGCAAACAATCATAAACTCACACAGAAGTGTACGTTGCACAAAAGTGTAAGTTTAACATTTTGTTTACCGCTATCTTTTATTTTATAGTTTATTTGTGTTATTTTTAGTCTATTTTCCCAGAACCAGGTCGCGGTAAGGTGCTGCTGTCCCTCAGAACAGGTAAGTCCTTCTTTAAAGATGTTTTGAGGGTAGGGGGATTTAGGAAGGAAGTCTAGAAGTTAGTTATAGTGTAGTTTGTGAGGTTTTGTATATTTAGATGTATTACTGTTACTGTTTTTCACTAGTTTGTAGTGTTCGTTTTTGTAGACTATTTTAGTAATGTATCACTATGTTATGTTAAATTGTGTGAAATTAGCTATATTTTGATGATTAACTGTTATGTATTTGTATCTGGGTTTTTTTAGGGATCCTGGATACTTTTGGGTTGCTTTGAGGGAATTCTATTAGATTTGTTATATGTTTACATTTTTGGGGGGGATTTTTGGATATTTTTTACCTCACTTTTGGTGGATTACTATTATTTATTACATGGATACAGAGAAAGTTCTTCAGCTACAGAACTGTAAGTTTTCTTTATTTCTTTTCTTCTGGGTGGGAAATATGATATTATTTTGTTTATGTCAAAATGATGTGATGGTTATGTGGAATTGTTTGGTTTATGTGTTGTAATCATTTTATGTGATGGATTGAGTTTGTTTTCAACTATCTTGGTTGGTGATGGTTAAATTTTGTTTAAAAATAATTTATGTATTATTTTGTTATATCAGTTTTTGATAACATTGTGATTTAAAATAATTGTTTGACTGATCTAATAAAAGATTATATTTATTATTTAAAAAAAAGGTTTGGTATGTTTGTTTATAGTTTGTCATAGTTTTCTAGGACTTTGGTTAGTTGCTCTTTATTTTATAATATGCTTCTGGCTATGATTTATAAGTAATCCACTCCTTTGTTATTTATGAAGAGTTTGACTTTAAATTGTAGCATGAAGTACATTCTTTTGGTTTGTTTAGGGGCAATTTGGCAAACAGGTTGCTCCATTCGTAGATCTTGGTAGCTTTGCTCTTTTTGTAATGCTTCTATAAATTTGAGTGTAGGTTGATTCCTACCTAGTCTGGATTGGACGGCATTGTACCATCCTTCAACTGCGTTGTTTTTGTTGTCTTCATATGCCAAGGTTGCTGACATAGACATTCCACCATGGTATTTGGTATTTGGTTTGGCATATGTGTCAGGAGCAATGCAGTCTGCCAACCCAAGTGTTTTTAAATAAGTTCATTAAGGGTTTTAGGGCCCGATTATGAGATTGGCGGTCTCACCACCGTACCGCCACATCGGCAGTCCCAAGAAGATCGCTGAGCTCGTGGTCCTCTGTCTGCTGTACTATGATGCATGCAGCCTGAACTGCCAACCGTTGTTGGAGTGGTTCCCGTCTGGGCCGCGGTGGACTGCAATGTTGGCGATTTATACTCAGACGCCATCAGGGCGGCGGTTTCCCGGTGAGCAGATTATGAAAACACAGTGGTACTGTTGGTCCCTTAGCGGTGGTTCCCCGACAGCGGTAGTCTGCCATGGTACACTCTCAGCAAAGCACCAGAAAAGTGCCCATTGGATGGATACAAAACAATACAGTTGATATCCATTGTCCAAGTGGTCACACCTGCAAATCACACTATAAAATAAACCCCATCCCAGACCATGATTATTTGCTTCTCCACTGCAGCACAGCAAGTCACAACAGCAATTTTGGTCACATAAAGCTTCCCTTTTTATCATCTGTCCTTTTTAACACTCCACACACTTTGTTTGTATTTTTTACTAATATACCTTGGTGTTTCTTTGCTAGTCATTGTCACCCACTTTAATTTAGAGTTACGTTATGCCGAAAACAATCCATGTTTTTCAGAGGCTGAGCTGTCAGTCATGGTGGATGAAATCATAAGAGTAGAGCCACAATTGTTTGGAGCCCAAGAGCAATATACTCCTCTCAGTAAAAAAATGGAAATGTGGTCCAGGATAGTCAACAAAGTGAACGCTGTAGGTACCACCCTGTGCACAAAGGAGGAAATTAGGAAGAGGTGGCACGACCTGAGGGCGAAGGTGAGTTCCCTGGCCCCCAAGCAACACCTGGAGGCCCGAAGACTGATGGTGGTCCTCCCAGGGCCCCATTACAACTCTTTCCCTGGGAGGGGAAGGTCTTGACCATCCTGCATTCTGAGGGATTGACAGGAGTACCTGGGGGAGTGGAGACTGGTAGTTACACCTCACTAACTGTCACAACACTTCAATGTCCTGTTTGCTCTCACCTCAGCTTTTGCTGTTGAGTTCTCTATCTACTTTCCTAACATGCAGTACTCAAAATATCAGAGATGTTTGACAATTGTTGCATATAAGATCATATGTATCAATCTCCATTACATGCCACATGTTGCAACGGTGTCTGTAAGTGTATTACTATGAAAGTATCATCCCAGGACCCATTATATGTGTCAATATGTAAATGTATGGTCCAGCCCAACTGCATTTTGGCAACAGGTATGTAACACTAAGCATCTGTCAAGTGTTGGCAAGTAGAGATTGAAATGGATACAACTACCATGAGGCACTGTTTCTCTAACTCTAAACAAGATGCAATAGTGACACAGAAGATGAGAGGCAACATATGAGCAAGGAAGTTCAGTTTGACATCAAATCAACTATCAGAGTCATTTCCAACATTATTCAGAGTCCAGTGTTGCTTGAATGATTCTTTTTTATTTTCTCTTTTTCAGTCTTGAAAATGCAACACACAAACGCAACCAAAGTGTTTCACCCCCAAACAGTGCATAGACTAAGACGCGGCGGGCCAGATGGCATTGCCGAACAAAGAACTTCTCAGACTGGGACTATTGCTTCCAGAATATAATACTCGGTTGTGCGAACGGGGACACACGCCGGTTCGCCATATGTTGACCATACATAACATTGACGGGGATCGGGCAGCGCTGGATTTGGGAATCTGACATGACCTGGCTGCTCACAAATTTTATGTATGATTTGTGACCATTTGGCAGCTGGTCATTTGAGGAGGGCAATACTGGTGTTCAGAAACATATTTGTGACTCTATTAGGTGGTGCAGTGACTGAGTCTACCTAGCTGCTCCTATATTTTTTCAAGATGCAATAGTGAGTTTGCCAATTTTCACTTGTCTCACATGTTACAACTGATTTCCACTTCTCATGGACTTAACCATTTGTCAAGTGTTGGCAAGTAGAGATTGAAATGATGCGCACGTGCGATTGGGACAGAGTCTCCTTTCCTGCTCTGCCTGCAGTGACCTGGGAGGAGGGGTCACCTACGGAGTTTGCTTTGCCTGCAGTGACCCGGGAGGAGGGGTCACCTATGGCACGGACGCGCACTATTAAAGCGCAGGACCCTACTCGCAGAGCGGGACGCGCGCAGGCAGAGTCCGGGACAAGAGAGGGCACGTCTGCGCACGTCATAGCCCGGAGGAGCCTGGGCTGGGCCACCCCTCTGAATTGTACTGTTCTATAATTTGCTCAAGTTATTTTAATTATACAGTTGCTTCTATCGTTGCTCTGTGCTATTGTATGCTTGGGGGTTTCCCAATCCCTCTTTTAACTAATAGTAATAGGCATAACAACCTCATTTTTATCTTTTGCTCCAGTGTGAATGGGGAAGCAAAGGCTATGGAGGAGGGGGGTGGCAGTAGTTAAAAAGAAAACAAAAAAAAGCAAGAAGCATGTGAGGGAGAGTTGTGTGCTAAACCGTATTGTGGATTTGGTGGGTGAATGCCAAGCAATTCTGACTCCCACAGTGGGCGATGTATGTTCGCCCCCTATTAGCACTGCAGTTCACACATCTGGTGATCACTCACTAAAACAAACTAGCATACCGAGCTTATTCAATGACTATAATAAGCGTGCACGCCTTGAGGCCCCTACCATTTTGACATGTGCCCATACTCCAGCCTTAGCTAACCTAGAAAAAGATCAGTATCCTCTGTTCGATAGTTCCTTACTGCGTAACAATTGTTAACGCTTTGCTTGCGGAAGAGGGTATGGACCGGCAGGCTAGCCTCACCGATCTTCCCTCTGCATCCTTAAGTGTCTCTGTATCCACTCAAACCGACCAGGAACCACTCGACAGTCCCATCCTGGGCCTAAAGGCCGAAGTTGGGGCTCTCAAATCGTTGATTCTAATGAAGAAGAACACTATGAACTTGCTTTTAGCCTCTAATAAACAGCTTATTCCAACACAGGATGGCAAAACCCAAGGCTCACTACCGAAGGGAGTTCCCAAACCATTGGAGGGCTCTGAATCTAACTGTTGTGTACAGCATTCTTCTAACAATTTAGCTTTTAAATCACATCATGCAGTTTCAGATACCACCTGTCATCAGGAAGGGGAGGGTGGGGAGGAGGGTTCTCCAGTATCCAGGTTGCCACAAAAAAATAACATGTAGTTATTCCGTAATCCTCCTATACCAGCTAGGGAGTTCATATGCCCGCCTATAAATAATGACCACTTCGAACAGCGCAGAGGGCCTCAGATGGATAGGCATATTTTAATGATTAACGTCCCCAAGCCAATTAGTATAGGGCAGCCAGAGGGGAGTGAGTCATTAAAGAATAAAGTAACCCATTGGATACGTCATGGCAGGGGCTGTCGTTCTTTTATTCATGATGACATCATCAAAGTGAATAGGCTAACCTCTTCCACTTCTCAATTTGATACACTGGAACTGATACTTGTATCAAAAGCCATGGTTGATAATCTGGTGGCCCTGGATGCCAGAACTACTCCTCCTGGCTCCTCTAATATTCAGTTCAAATATCATCGCCTGATGCATATTAGGACGATAGCCCCCGCAGTCTATTTAAAGGCACTAACTATTGAGCATGGCTTGAGAGCACTTAATGGCATGTTAAATCTGACAGTAAAGGGGCCCATACTTATAATAAACCATCTCATACAAGCCATATAGATTACATCTTGGTCGATGTGAGGCTGTGGCCAACAGTCATCGACATGATAGTTACAGAAAGACCAGATAGTGACCACAATCTTCTATCTGCAATATTCACGTCTTTCACCATTAATTTAGACTGTGCACCATCCACTAATACCAGAGAGGCTGTCCTCACAGGCGATAAACGCCACTTGAAATGGCCCCATATTGCTGTTCCTCCACAAATTTTGGACGCGATTCATAATGACCTTAATGCAGCACTTATGCAGTGTTATATGGTTGCTAGTCACATTATCGACACATGAGCTTCGCTGCCATGATGCTGCTTTTGCGCACGCTACTATATGACTTTGTTTTTGCAAGACTTTGTTTGTGCCCTTCACATGAGAACGGGTTGCCTTTCGCGTTCTGTGCCTTTCCTGGAGTTTAGTCTGAATACGATATGCAAGGTCGATAAACAATACCCCTTGTTTATTCTGTTCTGGTCAGTCCCTAGCACCTATACATAACATGCTACACAGCTGCAGTACTGAAGACTCGTGCTTTGATATTACGTTGTTGCATGTTGTTTTAACACACCTGGAGAAAGCCGTTCCATGGAGAAGAGCGCAGCTGTTCCTATGATGTAAACCTTACATTCAGGCTTTAAGGTATGGGGTCTGCTGTCAAAGCCCAGAGATCGTTCTTTATATAAAATAAACTTCTTCTAGTCAAGGGGAGGGTGGTTAGGACTATAGGCCCTTATTTCCACAGTCTTTATAACATGACTTCTCCCTTTGTATTCTATGGAATTGTAACAATGCTAACTGTGCTGAGTTTATGCATTTTGCTGCTAGTAGTGGCACGTATACTGTATTGTAGAGCACGATAGTTAAAATAAACATTTTGAACTATTTCAGTGACTCTGCTTATTCTCATTGTGGACAAGTATGAGTGAGTGAGCGAAAGAGTACGTCTTGTTCCCGCGATTCCTGAGAGAGTCTGGAGTGTTGTGTTCTGGGTTGTCTAATCATTTGTAGCTCCGTGATATTTGGAGGAGAACGAATGAGACACTATAGCTAGTCGGTTTGGGATTTTGGGTACTGATGTAGTAGGTTGGTACACCCCTATTCACTGAGGTCCTGTTCTCCTGCGCATAGTTCTGTGTATGTGCAGAATCCCTGCAACATGGCGCCGCCAACGTTTGGTCTGGTTCTTATCTGCGAGACGCTGGAGTAGTGCTAGTGCTTGTCCACAATCCCCTCACTTCTGTTTCCGGAGACAGCTGTGACGATGTAACCTCCTATATTGATGTTTTTATAGGTTCTTTCAAGCTTGAAGTTTTAAAAGGTTTCTCTTTATTCTTAACCCATTATTGCGCTGCCGCGCTCTAGGTTGTTATTCTTTATTATCAGTTATGGCGGTCCCGATTCCGGCTAATTGGGCAACACTCACGGCTTATTTGACTCAAAATGGAGTCCCTAATGCTGGTGTTGCGCTGATTTTTGTTGGGGAGTCTGATGCGGCTTACCGCTTCTAAGTGTTTTATTCTTGGGTCACCTTTCCGGCGGTGGATGGAACAGATAACTTGTTTCACGAATACACGCCAACGGCCCTTCCTAATGCTTATCAGCCCTATCGGGCTCTTGAGATTCCGCTTACAGCTTGGCAACACCAAATTTGGTTTAATGGCGCCCTTCCTCACCCAATAACGCCGGTCCGTTTAGGTCCTTTATCGATAGATGGGGCCACGTGGCCCGTTTTGGCTGGGTATACCCCTCACCCGCGTCGTCTGACAACAGCGACGCTTGCAGAACTGCACGTGTTACATACGTCATTGATACGGGTGCATAGAGCTGTTATACAGTTCATGTCGTGCAACTTTCAGGTGGGTCCACCTGGCGTTGCTGCGCAACCTGCGGGACCTGGTGGTGTGTCCCCTTATGGTTAATTCAGTAATGGGCAAGCGTCCACAGAATAAGGATGAATTACCTTATTGGCTTGCTGAGAAATTTGGACAACTTGAGGCTGTTTTTCCAAATACCTCTCCTGTAAATAAACACAGGATTTTGACTATTAGTTTGCCTAAAGACTTGCTTCCTGAGTTGGCTGATTGTAACACCTGGGGTAAGGTGTTTGCAGCGGTATATTCGAAGTGTTTCGGCACTCCTTCCATGACCGTACTCCCTTCCGTGATTAAGCGTGTTCAAGATGAACACGAAGCCGAGGCGGCTGTAGAGTTGGGGATGAGACTGGTGGGGGTGTTCGGCGTGGTTGCAGGTATGATCCTTGCAAATGTCAAGGGCGATGCGGTAAGCTTTCAAGTGGCAAATCGCTTGGAGGCTGTCCCTGAAGTAGACAAACCATGCAAATTACCAAAAAGTATTGCAAAGGCTCATAAGACCATAGGCCGCAATAGTTTGGGAGTTAAGCCTTTTACTCAAGCGCAAACTCAATCACAAACTCAACAAAAGGCCCAGGCTGATAAAGATGGGTGTCCGTTCTTTCCTAAAAAGAACTGGAAAACTAAAAAACAGGGGCAGCAACAACAGAAGCAAGGTCCGCGTGCTAGTTCACCGACACCTGAGTCTTCTGAGCGTACTTATGACTTGCGCGACCGCGCTAAAATAAAGTCTCCTGATAGATTTCAGGTCCCTGATCCACGTTCTCCTCGTTCTTCGTACTTCTGGCTCTCAAGTCGGAGGAGGGGAACGCCAAGATCGTGGCAACAGTCAACCTGCGCCACAGGGACGTGATCAGCCTTGACAGTTTGAAGGCAAAGGAAAACAAGAGGATCTACCTCGTTTTCGACCACCGTTTCAGAAGAAAAAAGTTGCTGCTCTAACAGCGAGGTATGCCTCAGACGGTGAGAACGCGACTCCGGGATTGGACATGGGCAGTGACTCTGCTCAACAGCGCAGCGGAAGTTACCATAGTGCGGGAGGCTCTGCGTCCCTGTCTGGAGGCGACAGCAACTGATACCTTCGTTACAGTAGAGACTGCTGACACCCGGGTTGCCCCCCGGGATAGGCTCTATGAAATAATTTTCCAAATTAAAGGTGATATACCTCGTCCTATCAAAGCGGTTTTCTGGGAGAATTTAACGTCCTCATAAGACATTCTGTTGGCGGAGGCAGATTGGCCTCCACCCTTTGTGTTGGCAGCTCCTAGGGGAGAAGACGTGATACCTCCGAGTATTTTGCGTTACGTCCCTGAAGAGCATGCCCAGACTTTGACTGCAGGGTGGGCTTGTGCCCTCGCCCCAGCGGTGTATCGTAATCAGGTGGGTTGGGATGTTGATTCACCGGCTTTACGCTCTATGCCGCAGCCACAGCCTCAATATCCAATCAGGCGTGAAGCAAAAGCTTCCGTTTGTGATATTCTAACACAGTTGGAGTATCAAGGAGTGATTGAATCATGTACATCACCGATGAATAATCCTCTCTTTACGGTATCGAAACCTGATGGTTCTTATCGGATTGTATTGGATTACCGAGAAATGAATAGTCAATGACTATTCAATTCTCGGTAATCCAATACAATCTGCACATTTGCAGTGCAAAACACTCACAGCTCAGCGCTGGTGAACAATCTTGTTCGTAAGAAATACAAAACTACACTTGACATTTCTAATGGTTTCTATAGTCACAATCTCGCTCCTGAGAGCCGTGATTTGACAGCATTTACTGCCGTCGGGAATCAGAAAAAATGTACACGATTGCCTATAGGGTATAAGAATAGCCCCGGGGCATTTGCAGCACATGTCGTGTCACTGTTGCACGACATAGATCCAGATGCGTTCTCGTACGTTGATGACATTTATCTGACGGACGATGAACTTATGCCTCATCTAGTTCGGGTAGACAATATTATTTTGTCCTTTGCCGACTATGGATACAAATTTAATTTTGCAAAGTTACATATCGCACATTTGGCAGTGATCTTTTTGGGCTATGAGCTCAATAATGAAGGAAAGGGCTTGGCCCCTCACTTCTTGGAGAAATGTGCACAATTGCGACCCCCTTCTACACTGAAGAAACTTCAGTCTTTGCTGGGATTTTTTAATTTCGGGAGGACATACATTCCCGATTATGCCCAGCGTATCAAACCGCTTTATGCATTGATACAACCAAATTTTTCTTCTGCCAGCTGGCTTCCGGAACATACTTCTATTCTGACTTCTTTGCAAACAGACTTGCTTGCTTGCAACCAACTAACTACTTGTTGACCCGTGACAACACCACAAACCTAGTAATACGTA
This sequence comes from Calotriton arnoldi, assembly GCA_963921515.1. Lineage (NCBI taxonomy): Eukaryota > Metazoa > Chordata > Amphibia > Caudata > Salamandridae > Calotriton > Calotriton arnoldi. The sequence goes on along the minus strand of CAWUFW010022362.1, from coordinate 25,759 downwards.
TAGTTTCTGGGACAGTGGGTTTCACTTACTTGACGTTCAATGAAGGAGACACAGTTCGTATTGCATACAAATCACATTTATACACTGCTGCTGAAATGCGCTTTTCAACTGTTGAAAAAATCTTGACGGCAGTACAGATGGCGATTCTAAAAGAACGCTCACTGGCACAGGGAAAACGCATTCTTATGGTCACCCCCTTCCCTGCTTTGGAAGCCGTGACTAAGGCGAGTGTACCTAACTCGAAAGCATTACATCCCTGTTGGATACAATGGGCTACTTCTCTGGCATTGGCTGATGCCACTTTTATCTTTGATCCTTCCTTACAGACAAAGGAGTTTTTACAGTATGAATACGTTCATCCTCCACCATTGTCTCTGCTTCCTTTACATGAGTACAAATGCATCATTTACACCGATGGCTCGGCTCAACCGGCCACGGGTTCCAAACATGCTTATTCAGCCGCTTGCGCAATTGTTGCTGGCTCCATTGTTAATGGAGAGTTTAAGTCTGCCATTGTGCACACTCAAACACTTGGTGACTGTACGGCGCAATTGGCGGAGCTGCGTGCTCTTGTACTAGCTCTCGAGTTTGCTGATCCAAATGTGAATACTCTTATTGTGTGCGATTCTTATTACTGTGTCCAGTCTTTCAATGACAACTTGTTTTTTTGGTCTCAGAATGACTATTGGGATTCCAAAGGCAGCGCAATTAAGCATAAAATGCTTTGGGTTCGAGTGGCAGATCTTAAACAACGTCTGCCCCTCATTCATGTTATACATACTCTTGGCCATCAGCGTGTAGGAGTACATGCTCTTGGTAATTCTTTGGCTGTTGAAGCAGCCAGGTCTGCAGTGGCCACGTGCTCCGTAGCAGCAGTTACAAGATCCAAGACTAAAATAGATAATGAGATTTTGGCAGCTGTAGCTGCAATGCGGGAGGGAACAGCTTATCCTCAGGGTTTCCCTTCGAAATACTCTTATCATATAACTCCCGAACAAGTTCCTTATGCTTTGATTCCTTCTGTTGGGGAGCGGATGATCCCCAACATGGACCGCAGACCTACATTGATCAAAGCCGCACACGAAGGCATAGCATCTGCGCATGCCGGCGACAGTCTCTATTTTACAACAACGTTACTGGTGGTGTGGTTTATATAAACAGACCCGTAATTATGTCCTTTCTTGTGACATTTGTCAGCAAATCAAGCTGTCTACGGTCACCCGCCCACCACAAACATAGCTGTGTATTTCTAATCAACCTTTGGGCTGTATCTATCTTGATCACTGCGGTCCTCTTTCTTCAGATACTGCGTATAAATATATATTTGTTGCAGTTGATTCGTGCACTAGATTCCTTTGGGTTTGGCCACAACGCAATGCTGACGCTCGAAATGTCATCAGGGATTTGCGTGTCTTTGTAGGGATGTTTGCCTGTGGCACCTTCCATTCTGACCAAGGTCCATCGTTCGCCTTTAAGGCGTACAAGGAAGCAATGAAGTCAATGGGGGTGCTGGTGCAGTTTTCGTCTCCATACAGGCCTGAGGGCAATTCAGTTGTGGAGCGAATGAACCATGACTTAAAGCAATCCTTGACAGCTAGAGTCTTAGGTACTGGCAGGAGCTGGCTGGCCCATTTGTATGGGGTTCAACGTGCACTTAATAACCTCCATAGACGATCTCTGGGTGGGCGGACCCCTTACGAAATGCTCTTTGGCATTAAAATGTTTGTGCCAGACCTTGATGGTCTAGACGTTGTGGCGGCTGCCGCAACCTTTGACGTAGATAATCATTCTACTGTGTTACAGGATCTACAAAAGACCCGTGACAGTTTTGCAACTGAACATTTACCCTCTTCCACTGATGCAGCACTACTGATTCCAGTTGCCGGCTGGCTTCCAAAAATTTGAGATCAGGTACGAGAAAAGCTGGAGAACAAAAAAGAATTTGGTCCCTCTTATCGTGCACCGGTTCCAGTGCTTGGACTGAAGGGTACTCGTACAGTCATTTTACCTCCTTTACCTGGTCGCAAAGACAACAGATATATTTCAGTGGACAATGTCAAGCTACACCATGTGGCCGATTCTGAATAGTGTCACACCTGCAGTTTCGTGCAACGCTATTTCATTGGATCCACTGACTACATCATCTTCCACCACTCCTCGTAGGGCTAAGAATGTGATGGACACTATCATTGATTTTTCACCTGTCCGACCTCTATCTTCTACCGTGGATGTCGAGTATATATATCATCCTGATGAGTCCATCAGTGAAGTGCTGAACAGTCCTGGAGAACATCAAGAGGACCCGACACTTCCACCTCTGATAAATCAACCCACGAGTGGCTGCTATGAATCACATGCCAGTCTCTCTTCCGGCTCTTCTTCCTCGACATCCCGTTTGGCTGACACACCGACTAAATTAAGTATTTTTTTCTCTTGGTTCAAAAAGTCTTACCTGGTCCCTCCTTGGACCGACATTTGGTTGCTGCTTGTCCTCATTTTTCTCTTCATGTCAATTGGTTTTGTGACAGTGTTTTTTTTGCTCATAAATGGTCATTATTTGCCGGAATGCTCTGCAGTGAACATGGTCGATGGAGTTCTGGCCCCTCACACATCGTCCCATATCATGAAACGTGATCGGTCTCATGTTAACATTTCAGCATTCCCGATTCCAGATGGCATCGTTTTGGACAAAGTTGCCTACGAAGTCCACAGCCCGACCGAGGTGCTTCGCACACCATACGTGTTTCGCGTCTCTCTAGGAGATGTGGTAACACGGGACATACATTCGGATGATCGGGATGTGCAAGCAGTACATGCACTTGTTAGAAGGTGGTTCTGACACTATGGGCCGCCCGGATTTTTTGATTTTTGAGCACCTAATTGTTGAGCTTTTACTCTGGGGGAGCCTCATAAGTTGGGACTCACCCACAGTGAACTCATAATGAAAGAGACTGCATGGGGATTTTACTGGTGTCCCCCTGGCTTGACCAGGCCGCTGCGCAGCAGCAGGGGTAAAGGGCACTGGGCTAGTTACATGCAGACACATGTGTACATGCTTGTGCACACGTGTACGGGCTGCGCAGGGGAGATTCCTGGCGTGCGCAGTCCAGGAACAGCTACAAAGTGAATGGTGTGGCAGGACTTATGCAGAATTGGGTGGTGACATGGAATAGGCTTTATACAGGGGGAAGAAACATGCCAGGGAAAGTCAGTGTGCTTTACAGTGTTTATTCCATTATTCTCTTATGGGGATAGGGAGCACATGGGCTAGTTTTACTTTCCTAGGGCCTACAAATTCCAGACACGCACCAAAGTCCACTGTAACGGGTGTGAGAAGAAGTATTCTGCAGAGTCCAAAGTCACATTTGTACTGCTTTTGGGTCATCCAGAAATGTCATATTTCTCTGAGTCAGCTCATAACCAAGGCCTGGCTGGGGTCTGGCCCTGGCAGGTTAGATTAATGACCTTTCTTCCCAGAGCAAAGACCTCCTCTCCACGAAGAGAAGATGGGTGGGGCTACAGGCTCATCTATTAGCAGCTATCACTGGGTGCCAGGCACCAGGCTGCACCAGGGAGGGAAGGCAGCGAGGGGGGAAGGGGCTTTCAGAGACCATGTGGCAGGAGACCCTGGACGACGCCTTCTTGAACTAACCCAGAGGCCTGGGCAGGAAGGAGGGAGCAGGGGCAGAGAAGTGATGTGTCGCTGTGTGATAGGGCAAACAGAGACTTCCTGCCAGCCCCCTCCCCAACTTCTTAAAAGAACTTGCACAGGAAGAGAAGCTCTCTCTGGGGTGTGGTCTGCAGAGGCAGAAGGTGCTGGAGCCTGGCGCAATGGACAGTTGGAAGGAGGAACCCCCTGACTGTTCCAGGATCCTGAACAGCGCCAGGAGAAGAGTCCAGGACCAGTGCGCAGAAGCAGGGGCCTCTGCACAGGAAGAAGAGAGGCCCAGGAGGAGAGCCAGGCGAAAGGCTGGCGCAGGGAGCAGTGAAGACAGCTCCCTGCTGAATCCCCCCTCTCCGAGACCCAGAGGGCGAAGGAGAGTGCTCCCAGTGGCTGGGGAGCACCACCAGGAGCAAGAAAAGGCCAAAATGAAGCCGATCGGACCCCTGGGGGCCGAGATATGCCCCCCGGAAGGTAGGCGACCTTTGACCCCTAAGAAGACTGACGACGAAGCACGTGGGGCTCCGCCGCTGGTCTCAGAGATGCCCCCGGGGTGGGTCAGGTCCCGGGGGCTGCCCCCAAAAAGAAGTCAAGCCGGGGGGGGCGCCGTCGCGCTCCCCCGTGAAGGTGACCAAAGGGGCCCGGGAACCCATCCCCAGGCCCCGCCAAAGTCAGGGTGCGCCGTCGCGCACCCTGCGAAAATCTGCCCAAGGGGCCCGGGAAGAGGGCACTGAGGAGGAGGGGAGCGCGCCGTTGTGCAACCCCCCTCACGGCCGAAGTAAATCCGGGAAGCGCCGTCGCGCTCCCTGTGAAGAGAGCCCAGGCGGAAGGCCAGGAGCCCACCCTGGCCCCCGGCGGAGAAGCTAAGTCGGGGAGCGCTGGCGCACACTCCGGGCCCCGAGTGGAAGGCGGAGATGGGGGAGCGCCGTCACGCCCCCCGGGAAGACTGGAAGGGGCCCGGGACCCCATCTCCGGGGCCCGGTGTGAGGAGGAAGGAGGGGGGAGTGCCGCCGCACTCCCCCGAGGTCTGGCCAGACCAGCGCGATTCTTCGTGTCTGGAGCGGGCAGACCAGAAGAAAGGTGCCGGCTCCCCCGGCAGCACGCGTGGCTGCTGGCCGGGCGGGGAGCCGGCGGGGGCAGCCAGGGATGGACTCCCTGGGCTGCCCTCCAATGAGGAAGGCGTGCGGGGTCCCGGGTGGGACCGGGGCCCCCAAAACCAAGGAGTCAGTGCCAGGGGCCCGGGTGGGACCGGGCCCCCACTAGTGGCACGAGCGGCCGGGGTGGGCTCCCCGAGCCATAATTAACTCACCTGGGGGACCGGGCCCCTCACCGAGGCCGGCAGAAGCGGCGTGAGGCCGCCGGCGGCATCGCGGCTCTCCCCAGCACAGCGGGAGAGCCGCTAATATAATATTCAAGGAAAGGAGCCTGAAGCGCCCCATAATGCCTTGCAAGGCATGGGGAAATCCATCGGTTTTGGTGCCTGGTGGCCCCCAGAGAGGGGGGGGTCACCCTCATTTGTGAAAAAGGTGCAGGGGGAGCTGCTGGAGAAGCGCAGCCTCCCCCCAGCACGAAGAGGAGTCCCTCCCTAAGTCTCCTGGGAACTTGAAAAGGATAACCCCTCAAGGGCTCAGCCAGCATTTTAACACCTTCTGGGCTGGAACGTTTGTTCTACACCTGAGGGTGTATGGAGAAGTGCTTCAAGGAGTGAAGGGCTGAGTTGGGGATGTCTGGAGAAGGGCATCCCCTGGAGGTGAAGAGGTGTAATTGCACCAGAAGCGCATTTACTATGGTCATTTCTTTTAGAGGGACTGAAGGTCACATGTGTAATGTGAAGTACCTGTGTAAGGTGATGTCATAAGCCAAGTGGGGTTATGTTGCCAGACATTCCTGCTAGGGTGTCTGGCTGTATATGCATAATCCTGTGATTTCATCTGTGATGCCTTTAGGGGCTGTAATTGCAATGCATTCTAATGATCCACAAATGTGATGAGTACTGTCATTCTAAAGTGATGCCCAAACATGTATTCTTGCTGCTGCGCTTAGGTGAAGAACCCAGACTGCTAGCCCTTAAGATGTAGAGGTGTATACTTCATGGTCAGTAGGAAATGCTCAGTCAGGGTTGTGTGTCACCAAGGCAGGGTTACCTAGTTTAAATGCTGGTTGAGATAATGGGGTGGGTCGCCACTGGGATGGTGCCAGTGCGCAGGGCCCTCGCCCCAGGTTATGTTCAACTAACTGCATTGGGGGCAAGATGATGTGCATACATGGGAGTGGTGGTACTAGACCCCACCCCCTGCGGGAGGGGTGGAGATGTCATGCAATGTCACAAAGTAATTCCAACAGCTTATGTATATTTGTAAATTGGTGCATAGTATTGAGTAGTGTGTGTGTTTAATAAATGTACTCTTACTTTTATAAAGCAAAGTACAGACTGGACAATCAATTATTGAGTGTTATTTCTGCGCACCTGCAAATGGCGATTACTAGCCCACACCACCTCCCTTGAGAAAGCCTCAGACTGCTCTGCAACGCTATCCTCTGAGAGTCAGGCGCTACAATTGGGTGTTTGGTTCCCAGTGAAGGACAAATGTAGTCATGTTATTTGTGCAGGCCTCACAGATACTGCCTCGTTTTCCAACAGCACTGTTTTCAGATTTAAAGTATTATGCTGCTTTTGATGCTGAAGATTTGTATTTAAATTCTGCCAATTACGGTGATTTATTCTGTTATCAGCATTATGGGCATCATTTTTTACACAAAACAAATACGTTAAGACCTGTTTTTAATTATACACAATGGGAACATTGTCCTACTCCCGTAGAGGGAGTTCTAAAACATTTAGGGGTAAATTCACTTACTTTACGGATTATAACATATCTAATCCGGAATCCTATTATTTTAAATTTCGAACATCTACTCAATTTAAATTTATGTTGACCCACACAAAATTGATTTATTCCAACTTGTTTAGAAATAAATTGGCTATGCAGGGTTATGATCATTGGAAAGATACTGTTGATTTAAAATCAATCTGGGGCACAAAGCCTTGGCAGGTTCAGGGAACTGAAGCTTTATATCGTGCCTGCCTGATCCCAGCTCAAATTCTGTTTTTAAATGATACAGTGTACCAGACAACTTGTTTTGGCCTGGCAACTCTAAAAATTTTAAAACGCCATCCAGTCCGTCTTTAGCAGAATATACTAATTGGCGCACACATACCGATTATACCATTGAGGCATTGCAAGCTTTGCTTCGAAATGACACCTTCAATATCTCTGAAATTGATTCTTCTGGGTGGTTGGTGTGGCAAACTAATACAAATGCATGTCAAATGCGCTTTTATAATGTAACACCTAGTTTCACACAGACTAGGCCGGACCCACGTTATCCAAGTTCCCATTCGGTTACCACATACTCGGTCGGTAAATTATGCCAACAGTGGTTGGAACATTCTACGCTGACATCAGTGAAGCAACATCTTTCTCTGCTGTCGCATGACATTAATTTGGCTGATTTTCTCTTGGGGCCCAGGGCTCCGAGAGCTAAAAGATTCATGTATGCTGCTTACAATGAAATTTGGAAACTTTCGCAGATGGAAGCTGCTTTTCGTCTGCGCCAAATTGATCAGGCCAATTTAGAAAAAGTCCTTGCCGTAGTGGACAATAGCATAAACACACTTTCCTCACGCATTTATACGTTGGATAATATTGTTTCATCTGTTATTGATATTGTTGAAAGTGATGTATCTGTGTTGTATCATGGTCAAAATCAGTTACGATCTGTTATGCAATTTGCTTGGACATTGTAAACTCTTAAAATGGGAAAAGTACCTTGGGATTATTTGAATGCCACTGCTTTATTCTTGCCATTTAATCTGACTGATAAACAGAGGTTTATGTCCATGAAAGATACTACATACACCCTATTGCATATTGAACAATTGGAGCCCTTGCCATTTTCTGTAGAGGAAACAGACTCTGCTGTTTGGTTAATTCATGGAGTTATTGCTCTCCCATTTTCACTATTTCAATTTAAATCATGCATGCAACATTTTCCGATTGGCCGTTACGAACCACTGGGTAGTGCTTTTCTACATGAATTGTGGTCCCTGCCTTTCACTTACAGTTGTCAGAGGGAGGGTAAGGAAGTTTTCCTAACAGGGGAGGACTGCGATTCCACAGTAGGACATTCCCTTGTTTGTAAACATGTTAAGTTGCACGTCGCTTGTAATGTTTCCGCGCCTAATCTGGCCTGTTTTTTAAAAGGGACTCCAGTGCCATCAATAATTCCCGCTTTTTTATTGCTAACAAATGGCAGTTATCTTATTTTGAACAACCAAGACTGCTGTGGTTTAAAGGCAGGAGTCCCGTATTTAGTGACGGTTTCCCAGCGCGTAACTTGTTGTAGCAATGTTCTTTTCCCGCCCCCGCATTGGAGTCTAGATAGCTCAATTTGGCCTTCCATTCCAACTTTGAAAACAGATTTCAACAGGTTGAGCAGGCTCAAAGCGCTGTTATTCCAACAAGAGGTGGCCCTCACTTCCGCCCGCGAGACATTCCAGTTACAGGTAGCTAGGACTTCTGGAGAGATACAGTCCCTTCTGAACGCCAACCTCCCACTGCATTTTGGAGAAATAATACACCAAATATTTAATGCGTCTGACACCGCAGGCCTTGCACACTTTTTTAAATGTGTGGGATCTGGTCTTGTCACAAGTAAAAAACAATATTCCCTTCTGTGTCGTAATATAATTCTATTATAGAGATCTATATAAGTTGCACATGAACCAACAGAAATAGAATATTAATTCTCATTTAATATCACACACCGTAATTAATTTTGTCACTCATGTATTTATTTATCACTTAGTAAGTCCAGATTGAACTTTTTTATATAAAAAACCATGTAGTAAAAACCGTATTTCTAAACACATTAAATAAAATCATTAAAACACATAAACCTATAGTTAAAAACAATTAATATCGAAGTGAGAGATAATTAGATACTGCTTTAGATTACATCAAGGCTTTACTTTTTGAATGAATTCCTGCCTATATCCATTCTACTTAGAGACTAATGTCATACTATAGAATTATATTACGACACAGAAGGGAATATTGTTTTTTACTTGTGAATCGACCCGGTCCCTTTCTGGTTTTACCTGGGTAACTCTCTTTATTTTGGGATCTGGTCTTGTGTCTTCTTTTCAGACTATATTTGGAGTAATACCAGGTTTTATTCATTCTATTTTTTCCAGCGCCTTCGGAGGGTTTCCCTTGATTTTGATGTTAGGCGCTGTACTCCTGCTTCTCCTGCTCCTGTTGCGCAATGGCTGCTCAACTTGTGGTACTGCACAGACCAGGCCAGTTGCAGCTGTACCGTGATCGCATGCAACAGGTTTTCGGATGCTTGCCCTTAGCCACGCTTGGCGTCAGTTATGGATTGACTTTTCGCTTTGCATCCTTCACTTGCGTGCAACCAGTCCTTTATTGTCAGCGATGTCCCTTCTATTGGGCACTGGATATATGCCTCTCCAATACGTCACGTCCCGTCCCGGATTTTGACCAGTTGATGGGTCCCTTAGAGGCCCATGACCAGGCTTGTTCTGGGGATGGCTGTATGGCGCGTGCGGCTGCACTTGGAGTTTTGGCGGAATGGGATGTCTGTGCGGCTGCACAGACTGTCCTGCACCGAAGTTTCATCGAATATCACGCAAGTTGCCCACTCATGCTTTTAGAGGCGTCTGATTACGAGGAGCACGTTTGTTCCTTCGACTTACTTAATTGGATGGCATCCCTCTTTTTTACCAACGATATGGATGATCTTTTGGAGAGAATTGCATTCCTCAGTTCATACACCTTGATGGACTTACCACCTCCTTCGTAATAACTTGCTGCACTGGAGGCAGCTCCCCTTCAATGAGCCCAATTAACGACGTATGAAAACAAAATTTCTTTTTTTAATTTCGATTTTTTTCCAATTTGGTTTTTTCATCCGTTTTGAACTCTGCTTGACTTGTGAACTCTGTTTTAGTCCTTTTTCTATGTCCTATGGCCTTACCAGGGGGAGGGTGTTATATGGTTCCTAGGCACATTATCGACATTGCTAAGTTAGCATGAGCTTCGCTGCCATGATGCTGCTTTTGCGCACGCTACTATATGACTTTGTTTTTGCAAGACTTTGTTTGTGCCCTTCACATGAGAACGGGTTGCCTTTCGCGTTCTCTGCCTTTCCTGGAGTTTAGTCTGAACACGATATGCAAGGTCGATAAACAATGCCCCTTGTTATTCTGTTCTGGTCAGTCCCTAGCACCTAGACATAACATGCTACACAGCTGCAGTACTGAAGACTCGTGCTTTGATATTACGTTGTTCATTGTTGTTTTAACACACCTGGAGAAAGCCGTTCCATGGAGAAGAGCTCTACTGTTCCTATGATGTAAACCTTACATTCAGACTTTAAGGTATGGGGTCTGCTGTCAAAGCCCAGAGATCGTTCTTTATATAAACTAATCTTCTTCTAGTCAAGGGGAGGGTGGTTAGGACTATAGGAACTTATTTCCACAGTCTTTATAACATGACTTCTCCCTTTGTATTCTATGGAATTGTAACAATGCTAACTGTGCTGAGTTCATGCATTTTGCTGCTAGTAGTGGCACGTATACTGTATTGTAGAGCACGATAGTTAAAATAAACATTTTGAACTATTTCAGTAACTCTGCTTATTCTCATTCTGGACAAGTATGAGTGAGTGAGCGAAAGAGTACGTCTTGCTCCGGCGATTCCTGGGAGAGTCGGGAGTGTTGTGTTCTGGGTTGTATAAACATTTGTAGCTCCGGAGAACGTATGAGACACTATAGCTAGTCGGTTTGGGATTTTGGGTACTGATGTGGTAGGTTGGTACACCCCTATTCACTGAGGTCCTGTTTTCCTGCGCATAGTTCTGTGTATGTGCAGAATCCCTGCAACAGCAGATTGAAGAGGCCTGTGATAGCGCACACCATCAAATAGCTATGATTCACAAGGTTCTTTTTAAACAAGTTTCCTCCCTTTTTATAAATCCTAAGGCATCCCTCAGGAAGCATAAAAGGAAAAGGCACCACTTGTGGTATAACAATGAATGTCGTGTCCCAAGTCGTTTATTATTTAAGGCCGTAAAATACAAAGATATGGCTCATATACCAATTCTAAGGAAAGATTACAAAAAGGCTATCTTCCATGCAAAAAAAGAGTGGGATGAACAAAGGTGGAAGGCCCTGTTAGACAGGGCCAGACTGGCCGTAGCGGGCACCGGGCGTTTACCCGGTGGGCCGCTAGGGTGGGGGCCGGTTTTGGGCCCCTGAAGACCGTTTTTGTTACCGGGGGCCTGCAATAACGGCCCCCGGTAACAAAATCGGCCGAAACAGGCCCTTGCAAACAGTTCGGCCGCACCCCCTCAGCCCCCCAGGGGGGCCGGCCGAGCAGTTTGCCAGGGCCTGTTTCCATTCCCAGCACGGCCCTGCTGTTAGACTCATGTTCTACTGGCGATTCGTCCAAATTCTGGGCCTTGGTGGCTCAGGATCGCTCAAGAACTACACAGAACGTGGATGATAATGTGGCTGCCTCAGACTGGGTAAAATATTTTGCCAGTTTATATGCTGATAATTCTGTGGGTTCTGCAGCACCATCAGATTCTATACTGCCCCGGATAATATTCAGCAATACGCCGATGTTTGAAATTGCAGATATTATTCAGGCCCTGAACTCTATCACATGTGGGCAAGCAGCTGGGCCGGATGGCATTCCTGCTGACATTTTCTTAACCAATACAGAGTCTTGGTCTCAGTACATCTTAGCCTTGGCTAATGCAATTGCAGCGGGGACCCCTATTCCTCATACATGTAAAGGTGCTATAATCTTACCCATATTTTAAAAAGGTGACCATTCCGTACCAGTTAACTATAGGCCAATAAGCCTTACAGACTGTATCCAGAAAATGTTTGGTCGGTGCCTACTTAATAAGATACAGAATTGGATAAAGGAGAATAATTTTAAGCCCTTTTCAAGCAGGCTTCCGCCCCAGGGTTACAACTATCGACCAGGCTTTTCGATTTATGCTAATATACTGGAGAACTGTACTGATCCATGGTGGCAGTTTGTACATCGCGTTTGTCAACTTAAAACCGGCTTTTGATTTGATTTTAAGACTGAAACTGTGGAGTATTTTGGCCGATTTGGGTATGCCCCCGAAGTTTACATGAAGGCAATTATGCATGCATAAGATGGGGAGGGGACCAGACCCAGTTGGGAGAATGAGTACCGGTCTGCAAAGGCGTTCAGCAGGGATGTGTGCTGGCACCCAACTTATTTTCACTTTTTAGAAATGACATTGCTTCCATCTTGGCTCATTTGGAAGCAGACGCTCCATCTTTGGCTGGCTCCAAAACTCTGATTCTTTTATTTGCTGACGATACCCTGTTGATTTCCAAGACCCCGTCAGGCCTCCAGAAATTATTGGATCGTTTTAATGAATTTTGTGTGGATTGGGGCTTGGAAATAAACCCTTCAAAGACCAAGGTGATGTCTTTTAAGCAGCACAAATCCTTTAAGCGAAAATTAACTCCGGGGGGAAACCCTCTAGAACAAGTAGCTTCCTACACATATCTGGGGGTCATCTTAGCAGAGGGTATGTCTTGGCAAGCACATGTTAGTAAGGCCACACACAGGCTAAAGCAGATCTTTGGTGCAATACTTAAGGAGTTCTTGACATCTTACTCTAAACCCATTTCTCCTGCAATCAAAATCTACGAAGCCAAGGGTCTGGGGTCAGCTTTGTATGGGGCCGAGCTGTGGGGGTTTTCTAAACATGATGACATCACAAGATTTGAGAGCAAGTTCCTTTGGAACCTGACTTCTCTCCCAACTAGTACTCCATTATACCCACTGTTCTGTGATTTAGGCCTTAATAGGGCCACGTTCAAAATCCGCCTGCGCCCCTTGTTGTACTGGAGGTGCCTGTGGACTACACCTGAACTTACTCAATATGCTGACAGTTTAAAGAAGGTAATGAAGGCTGACCAATTTAATTCAATTCCATGGCTTTCAAACATGAGGTCAGCCCTGTATTCATTAGGTCTCCACAACTTATGGGATCTACCGAACACATCTGTCTTTCCATCTAAGGCCAAGGTGAAAACAAAATATTGGTCATTTGTGGAGGTTGAGGTTGTTCAGAAGTCAGCCACTGCTAAGCTGACTAGTGATTATATGGACATTAAGTCATGTTGGGGCGGGAATTATTCTGGGATGTAGTAACGGTCCCACTGTTCAGAAAACTTTATTTTCAGTTTCGCATAGGCACCTTACCCCTTAGATCGTTTACATCAGGTTGGAAGGGTGAAGGAGGTAGTATCTGTCCTATATGTGTCCACCGGAAGGAAAGCGTTGCACATGTTATGTTTGCTTGCCGAGGCTATTCATTCCCCTTCAATAGCCTGGTACCGATTTGTAGGTCATTAGAAGTACGAAACCTTCAGGATGCCCTCTGTATTTTTTAATCCTATTCTTCCATAGCAATGGTTATCTCTATCACAACATTTTTGGGTGCAAAGTTGGTGCTATATAAAAAAGCGTTAGGATGCTCTCCCGTTTGATGATTTGCATCTCAGCGTGTTTTATTTGGACCATATATTGGGTTATTTTTTTCCCTTATTTTTTATATTTCACTTGTAATGATATGTCTCATTTTTATGTGCATGTGCGTGCAATTATGTATACATTTATATTTTATATGCTTTTAGGAAATAATGGATGTATTTTTACTTGTCTTATGATGTATGGTGCTATTGTGATGGATTGTATTTCTATAGCCCTGGTGGCCGAAATAAAGAGATTTGATACTGACTACAACTACCATGAGGCCCTGTTTCTCTAACTCTAAACAAGATTAAATTGTGATTTTGCTGATTTTCACTTGTCTGCCATGTTACAACTACTGCTAATTTCTCATAGAGTTAACCATTTGTCAAGTGTTGGCAAGTAGAGATTGAAATGACAACAACTACCATGGGGCCGGGTTTCTATAACAGAAAACAAGATGCAATAGGGATTCTCATTTGTCTCATATGTAATAACTGATGTTCATTTCTCATGGACTGAGCAATCTACATACAATGCTCTACTCAGAGACATTTCTGCCTAGTTTGCTTTATGTTGTCCAGGTCTCCTCAACTGAAACTATTGATGGCATGAGTGACAGCATACCAAGTGTGTAGGCCACATATCTATAAAGCATTAAGGTAACTCAGCTGATTAGAAGTGGCAGGTGACCCATTGACTCTGGCCTGCTCACATGATGACTATTGCTAAATATAAAACCAATTTGTGTGTTCACCTGTATTGTACACAACTAGGCCTTGGAATGGTCAAATACACATGTTCCCTCTTCACTGTGTTGCCTTAAATGTTTGGGAGATGTCATGTTCATGCCTTAATCCAAACATATCAGCACATCCAATGAGCTGCTCAATTCTAGTACATGCATTGAATGTCTCCAAATGTCTTCCTAACAAGTTCTATACCACGGAAATATGTCACAATAGTAAGCTCTACCCATTTTGTTTTTCCTAAGTCTCTACTTACTGTGACACAAAACATGTTCTCTATTTCACAACAGGTCCATCTGGCACAGCACTTGGGCAGAGCTCATCCACCGAACAGACTCCCACTCCACCCCCGGATGAAGCCCTCAGTGATGACAACACTCCTGGAGATGTGGACGTGGATGATCGTCCCAGCACATCTGGTTAGCCTGGGCAGATGGCAACAGTGAGTCTCACTTTGTCCACAACACCTTCCACCCCAGCTCCAACACCTCAGCCAACCCCAGTCCCCCCAACCTGTGTACCTAGCAAAGTCAACACCATCTTGTACCCCCTAGTCCTGGATCCTGAGGTGACAATCAGCAACCCAGTCACAGAGGAACCAGGAACCAGTGGGAGAGTACAACCTGGGCCAAGGGTTCGTTGTAGGGTAACTGTGGGTCCGCTGAGTAAGGCCATAGGGGCCACTAACACCCAGGCCACCATCAACCACGTCTTGGGAGCCTATCAGAAGTCTCAAGGCGTGATGGGCCAGGTATTGATGGAAATCTGAGAGATGAAGCAGCTGCAGAGGGACATACACCAGGAGCTGGCCATCCACAACACCAAGATGGGACAGCTCATTGGGGTGCTGCAGGACATCAACACCAACCTCTGCAGGGCTTTTGCACCACCATCTGCCTCTTCCTGTGGTCCAACTACATCCGGCCCATCTACATCTGCGGCAGCCACAGGAAGGGAGTCTCTGTCAGAGGAGGACACGTCTGCTGACACTCCTGTCTCAGCAGCAGCGGTTGCCCACCACAATCGCAAGCGGGGATGTCCATGCAAAAATCCAGGAGGGGCGGATGGCAAGACACAAACCACTGCCAGTAAGAGACCTTGACCTTAACTTTCTCTAGTGTGTGTAACACATTCACTTTGTGGACTATTTCTGGACACTTTCCCTTTCTGATGGGAGTAGTATTCTGGACTTTAGACTTCAAAATATTTGGCATCTACAATTATGGTTTCATTCACCATGATTGACTTCTTCACTTTTGGTTTTCCCTGTTTGGTTTTACAGGATGTTTTTTTCTCCTTGTTCACTGCAATAAATACACTAGTCACAAACCCATTGCCTGATGTAGCATATTTCACATCTAGCAATGTATATATGTACTCCCATGTGAACTTTACAATGCTAAAACAAGCCTTGTGTAAGCATGGATATATTGCATGTACACAATGTTTAGCTCAGGATCACAACTATGTCACACAAACACATACATACAAGTGTCTTGCCTTATAACATCTTTATTTAATTGTTCCAATCATAGGCTGACATGATGTCAGAAACATAGCAAATCATACACAACTCAAATATTCTGTGGCAGTGATCACATTTTCAGATGCAGACCTTAGCAACATGGAAGAAGGGGATATATCAGACCAGCGGTCTCCAACCTTTTGTGTAGTGAGAGATACTTCTGGTCAGTGAAAATCATCGTGAGCTACTAAACCCCAAGCAAATCGCGCATTTTTCCTAGGGACCCCCCTCGCCCAGCTCTACTGATTCTAAGCCTAATTTCTTCAGAGCTCATACTGTGATTTGAACAAAAGACTGTACATCGGTAACAAGGAGATAGGAACACACATACTGCAACACTGCGCCTTATGGGGCATATTTATGAGCCCCTTAAGGTGCTGGAGCATCACTGTCTATGACGCTCCAGGGCGCCAACTACAAAACTCATATCTATGAAGCAACGCAAAGCCACCCTGCGTGGCTATGAATGGCCTCATACATATGGAGGCAAGGCAGCACAAATCGCTGCGTTGCAATACTCTGCCCCAGAGAGGCGTTCCATGACTGGAGCATAGGTGTTACCAAGCATCCACCCATAGATTTTGGCACATTCTCAGAATTACTATTAGTGGTATACCTAGGAATGCGTCAAAATACTATGCCACCCCAGGTGAAGCGTAACAAGGAGAAATACCTTTATTGCGCCTCTTTTTTTCCTCTTTCTATAGAAAAAGGAAAATGCCTCAGAGGAGCGTTTTTGTGCAGGAAGGTGCCCCTTCCTGCACAAAAACAATTCTGTCTGCAATGCAGGCACCCTTGCACCATGGCGCAAGGGTGCCTATGTTGGTGCTAGGCAGCAGTTTGTGCGCCAGTGCAAGGAAAGGATAGGAATGCGCCATATAATATTAAATATGGCGCATTCCTGCTCTTTCCCTTAGTGCAGCAAGATGGCTTGCTGCGCTATGTGAAAGTTTGCTAAATATGCCCAGGCGCAGAATTTATAGCGCTAAATGGCATATTTGCATTTTGTGTGATTGGTCCTAGTTTTCCAGAATTTCACTTCATTGTGCAAAAGGAAATTATGTGAATTTCGCACACCCCTATTAATAACCTGAACCAGACAATGCAAGATGTCAAGTGCAGCCATTTTAAAGATGATGGACTATTCCCCTGAAAAGTACATTCCCCCAGCCTGAAAAACATCACTCTGCTGTTCAAGGCCAGGCAAGATGGCATGCCAACACCCTCGTTGAAGGTGGACTCCCATGATTACAGATTCCGTGTATCTGTATCCCAAAGGGAGGAAGAGTATTGCACATAGCGGAAGATGATGGGTACTAGGCTGAATGTGCGAGTCTTGGCTCCTGAACCTAGCCCAGGAATAGGTGGAAATGTAGGGCCATGACATGCCACATTACTGACATGTGGGACGTACGTCAGACACAACAGTGAGACAACAAACTAAAGCACAAGCTATGAAGGCGGAGGCCACTGTTTGCTTCTAGAGTTGGATTGGGACAGAAAAGAGGCCCGGGCACCAAATTAGAAGTAGCTCCATTAGCAAATCCAATAACTAACAAATAGTGGGCCACAATTGCAAATTAAGTTTTAAACTTGTAATGTAAAGACATGTTGTATAGGAGGTGTTTTGCAAGGTATGGAAGACGCTATTTGTGCTTGCAGCAATGTTTGTGGTAATATCAGAGAAATTAACAATAAAAACCAGCCCACCAGTCAATAAAATCAGCCTGCAAATAGCCAAAAAACCACAGACAAGTATTGGCACAGCCCACCAGCCAATAAAATCGGCCCACAAACAGCCAAAAAACCAACCAGTGCACTGATCTGTCAGGCCAGCCTTTTGGGCAGGGCCTGGTTCACCTGCCGCCATTCCCACCCCACTGGCCTCTCTAGTGCGGTCCTATAAAATGGCATCACTCCCACCATGTACATATGGTTTAATAGTCAATAATCATAACGTTTCACATTTAACAATTGTGGCCATATACAAAGTGTGCATTACAAACAGACATATGTTGCTTGCTCATGGTAGTGTTGTTAGTTAGATGGAATGGAAAGTTAGTTATGGTAAGGGGCTGATCGTGGAAAACAGCAGTTGCGCATATGATTATACGTCCACCATTTATAAACTTGTTCAAGAAATTAGCTGCTTGCTGACAGAACTGGACCAGAGTTTTCCCCTCCTTTTTAGGTCTCGCCTAGCGACGCAGCGCATGCGCTGCTCGCTTGCGAGATCTATTGTTGTGGATTTAGCTTCCGAAGGGGGACAGGAGATGTGCACGTGTCCGGCTAGCGGCGTTTGAGCACAACGTGCGCATGGCGCGCTTTCACTTTATTATTCATAGAGTCTGTAGGATCTGCATCGGTGGTCGGTCCTTCATGCAGGGGCTGCCAAACTGTGGAATTTCTACCTCTGCAAATACACTCCACTTATCTGAATCCTGCTTCCGAAAACTCCCCAAAACGTGCTGTTTTCTCTTTAGTGATTCTCCTTCTAAGTCTGCCGCTTGCTGGTTTCAGCGCCGAGACGCTCAGTTTCGAGCAGCTGTGCTCTTCATAAAAATAGTATTCCTATTTTTTCAAGAGGCTCATATGTTGTCTAGAGATGGACCTTTGTGTTTTCCAGTTCTCTTGCTGTCATTTCTTTTTTATACCAGCTACTATATAGATTCCAGCATTCTCATTGCTATTGTAGTACAACTGCTCCGATGCTTGTTTATTGCAGCACTTTTTGGAGTTATGTCATTCATTTGTGGAATAAACAAAACTCCTGCACAGTTCTGTTGTTCCTCTGAAGCTTCGCCTCTGCTCTTCGACCTTGTGCCGTCTGCGTTCTTGCATTGCGCTTTTTGTGGAAATGCTCCCTTTTGTGCCAGTGCACTCGCGCATATGTGCACCACTTCATTATGCAAACCACAGTGACTGCTGAGACCTACCACCCACCATTCAGTGATCTCCAGGAGATGTTCGCATAGACTGCACATCACAGAGTAACTTTCGGGCCTGCACAGATTTGTTACCCATTATTCAGTCATTTCTGTGGGTGGAGGAGAGAGTCCCTGGTGAGTGAGCGAGCCAATAGAGGACGAGCAGCACAGCCTCTGTGACAAGATAGCACCATCCAGTGCTATTTATGTAAACACTTCACAGTACCAGTACTTTTTTAACTGTTAGACCATTGGATGAACGGGGAGACTGGACTCTTTCATCTGTCAGCATAAGTGATTTTTCCAGTGAGAGGCCAGTGGTTGGTTGATTGTTGGCTGTGCACCCTTTCTTCAATTCGAATGTGATTTCCTCTTCCCAGGGACTACATTTTACCTAATGTCAACTCGGAATTTCACCAGTTTCAATTAAGCATCTATTACCATAACCCTGGCTGACTTTGTACCTGTGTGTATGCTGTCTGAATGTATTGTATTATGGAGGAGAGAGAGAGATAGTGTGTGTGTGTGTATATGTGTGTGCACGTGTTGGGCAGGTGATTTGTATTCATGGATAACGTCTTATGAGGTGATGTGGATGCATGTTAGTTTTTTTTATCTGTATGCTCTGGCTCCTTTAGGTCTGTGCACACGGATGCATAAATGCGTGGATACTTGTATGTCTTTTTGTGCCTGGTGACTTCATGTCTGATAGTCATTGTGGAAAGGAGCATGTACATCCGGTAGTTTAAGTGGGTGTGTTTGCCTAGATGTGTGTGTGTGTGCGCGTGCATGTGCTATAAAAGAAATGCATGAACGGTTGTCTTTGTTGATGATTGCTTGCTATGTGGTGTCCTAAATTCTTTCCTAATCAATTATACATTCAGTTAAATCCCGCCACACCCAGCAGCCCCCACCACAACTACCACCACCAACAGTCATATCCCATTATCTAATACCTCACCCCTTTCTGCAAATTGTCAGCATTTCAGATTAAAGAGTAACAAAAAAAATCTTTTCTCAAAAATGCCCAAAAATAATTATTGGATTAACATTCAAGCGGATTTGTTTTTTTTCAAGTTAACATTTTTTTTTTTTTTTTTGGTTATAAATTTCCGGTGAAACAGCAGTGTTCCCCTGAGCTTTACAGGCTGTGGCTTGCGGTACAGGGAGGATACTCTGGAAGCTGATCTCTACACTCTTGTGTGGCCACCAAAAGAGAATGCAGCAGTTCCAGTAGTTGTTTGCATGTTTCTGAATACAAAATCCGAGTTTTAACTTTATTTGTAGCGTTTTCTTCTGTTTGGAAAAGAAAAGCCCTGACCACCTCGGGTCGAGGCGGTGTCCATTTACAGACTTCTGAAATGCTGTTGACCTTCATTGTGCCACGAAGGGGAGAGTGATCTGGGAGGATATCCATCGCTGAGCACTAGTTCATAACATGCATTTGCAATGCAATAGGTCTCGCATTTACAAGAGTTTGAGCTATTGTCATTGTAAATGACAATGCCTTTTATTTATGTTTTGACAACCTGCAAGCGGTGCGTAAACACGCACTTTGTACTTATAGTCCTTGCTTACGAGAAGCAAGGCTGGCAGTAAAAGAGGCGCGGTTACTGCCAGCCTTGCTTCTCATAAGCAATGACTAGAAGTTCAAAGTGTGTGCTTACGCACCGCTTGCAGGTTTTCAAAAAACATTAATAAAAGGCATTGTCATTTATAATGCCAATAGCTCAAACTCTAGCAAATGCGAGACCTATTGCATTGCAAATGATTGTTCATTAATATTAGCTCTGGCAAAGCCCGACCTTTATTGGACAGTGTGAAATTACAAGTCCCAGCATTCATAGTGCTGTGGGCTCAGAAACCAAGGCTGGCTGAAAGTCGTCCTCATGACACGGTGCCCCTTGACCCCTTGACAGCTATAAAACCTGCAGCCCCGCCACACTCATAGAAACAGGCTAAATGAGTGCTTTGAAGGACATTTCTCTGCACTTCTCCGCTTTTATAAGTGAAACGAAGTCCACATGACTTGGTTCACTAGCTGTGGCCGCACTGTGACGTTGCTGCGCAATATGCTTTGATAAATCTATAAGCAATAATAAGTTACCCAGCAAAGCCTGGGAGATGCGGGCCACCCGCCTTGAAACAACAGACCAGACTTAATGATGCTTGCTGCACAAAGAGCCCTCTTATGCGGAGAAATATGGCATGGCTGAGGGCAGACTGCACACAAGACAGTCATAGAAACACCATTCATGCCCACGCCGCACATAAATCAGCAGGGCTGCTCTTTAACATGACCCCACCCCTCTCCTGCCTGTGTAGATGCCATCTTACCTGCTTCTCTGATCAAATATAAAGGTGGCAGGCTGAAAAGGCAGATGGCACTGGGCCCAGCCAGTTCAGTAATACTCGCGCCACCTGCAAACCTGCTCTGCACTGGCACTCGTCACGCACAATGAAAAGCGCGGTGCCATGGTGGGGAAAGCAGGGGGGGCGCAGACATGAGATGTGCACATAGAAGAGGAACGCCCCAGCTAAGCTCTCTTCTAGCATCATACGTAGTATGAAGTCTCTGAGCAAGGCAATGAATGCATAAGGGGGCTTATTATCTTAAGTAAAAATGCTATGCAGAAGAGTGGTTACAAAGCATGAGAAACTGTTGCATGTTATCAAATGAGAGAAATTAACTCTTCTGAGCTTTAAGGCACTGCAGTGTCCAAGGAGAAACTGAGGTCTGTAATACATACAGTGTGGAAATACAACAAGATAGAGAGCATCTTAAAAGAAATATTGCTTGACGTTATTTCAGATCTTGACCCTTCACCTCTGTTTTTGAGGGAATCTGTCAGTGTAGTTGTTCTCTTTGCTCTCTTTTTGTCACAGTATGAAGCAGCGGCATCTTGTCAGCTCAGTGTGCATGAGATAAATGTACCGAAGACCACAAGAGTGGTAAATTGCATGAGCTTGTCCCTGGATGTCCAACGTAGGCACACGAAGGCTTGATTCACAATGGATTTCCACATAAAATAACTTTACAGACATTAGCCCTCATTGTGTGACCAGCGAGAATATACACAGGTCAACATTTTCCGGGTAAAAACGTTACTGCACCTTTATTTTTTTCCTAAGTGTGATTTTCTTTCTCCCCATTCCAAGTTTGACAAGTCAGAAAGGGTATAATGTGGTTTTGGGCTTAATACAGGGCAAACCCAAATGTTTTCCCTCGCCCCGAACCGAAAAACCTGGAGAATATAAAACGAGTTGGAATATATGCGGGGAACTGAAGGCCTGAGAGTAATTTGTACATGTACAACCTGTAAATGTCAAATCATTTAATCGCTGCCTCTTCCCCAAAATGTGAATCATGTTTTCTAGCAGTTAATTAAACCAATCTGAGCAGCTGCTTTGGGTGAGGGCAGGCAACGGAGTCAATAAAAGCATAAAATTAAATAGCCTACTCTGCATGCTTTATGTTTATGAGCCACTGACTACTTTCATTATAGGATCTCTTCCCATAAAAATATCGGCATTCGGATTCAAAGCGTAACGCTTCTTCCTTGAGGCGACTCGTCATTCGGGGATTTCAATAGAATTAGACTAGATAGAATTATCGAATTTCCAAATACGGCCATCGTGTAAACTGCAACTGCACATGATTTAATATTAATTACATGACCTGCACACCGTTAGCCGTTTTGGTTTGAAAGTACACGAAGGGGTAGAATAGAGCAGGAGATGAGGACCCAGAGTAATTTTCTATTTCTGGCCCAGGGATTAAGGGTGTTGGGGTGTGCTCCCTGGATATATTTTTCCCTACGTACGGAGAACTACGAGCCACAGGAGAATTGCACACTTTGTTTCAGTATGACATCTCTTCACTAGTGCGCGGGTGACCGGAGGGCCCTTATTTAAATGAGATGGTTTGTCGACTAGGGAGGCCATACGAGTTAGAGAGGTGTATGGAGCTGATCAGGCACATCTTACCTGCTGCAACACTGAAATATAAAGGTGGCAGGCTGTACTCTTAGGCAGAAAAGGGCGCGGGTCCCGGCAGTTTTATACTGCTTGTTCCACCGCAAACCAGCTGCTCCACCCTGCCACGCCTGCTGCCTGCTGCTCCGCACTGGCACTTCTTGCACACAATGAAAAGCGTGGTGCCAGGGTGGGAAAGGCAGGGGGTGCAGACACAAGAGGTGCACGTAGGAGAGGAACGTCATCCTCTTTGGCCCGCCCCGTCCCAGCTGAGCTCAAAAACCAATCTGAGCAGCTGCTTTGGGTGAGGGCGGGCAGTGGAGCCAAAAAAAAGCCTAAATAGCCCAAACAACACCAAAGGGCTACTAAATTGAAATGCAAGCAGCACGAGCTACTCACAGGGTCTCGGTGAGCTACCGGTAGCTCGCGATCAACCGGTTGGAGACCCCTGCATCAGACTATTTCCTACAGAATAGGCAAAATAAAATTGGTCTATGTCATCAGCTGTAGCCATATCACCTACCTCATAAAAGGAATCTCACATCATTTAAAACAATAAACAAACACATGGCATTACAACAGATTCTGATTACAGGCTTACTGCAATCCAGTGTTGCACCGTCTGGTGGAATGTCACAAACAATAGTCAGTGATGTGCCACAAACGCTTTGGCCTACTATGAGGAGTCACATCAACAGCTACATACAGTTTCTATATAATGAGGATTTAGCCAATGAGTAGGGAGACTAGCATGATTTGGCCCCAGAAAAACATTTTGTTGGAGCACATGATGCCACACATATTGCATTAGGACTACCACACAAGGAACAAGTCCAATGGATTACTTCCATCCTATTGCTGTGCAAGCTGTCTTGGTACAGGATTTGTACACCCAAAGTCTGTGACAGTCAATCCCAGGAACAATCCATGTCCACTTTGTACGTCCAAACAGCATTATATACCTGCTAATGTTACAACTCTGAAATGTACAAATGAAGATGACATGGTGAAGGTACCTAAAAAAGACTAAAACAAAGTGATCTGCTATGAAACCATACATATGACATAATTCACATAGTCAACTAGTGGAGAATATAGCCCACGAAAAAAATCTAAGCTAAAAAAAGCAACACACCTACAAAGTGAGCATGTGTCAAAACCTTCCTCTACAAACACCTTTCACCAGATTTTGTCAGAGCTTTAGCTTACTCATATTTTCCATATTCATAATCCTCACATCAAGAGTGGCTTTAATAGTCAAAGTCATGACATCTCAAAACATACTTACACTCATGAGAAGTTGTCGATGAGATCTTGATGCAAGTCAGCTTCTTCCTCTTCACCACTATCATCATCATTTGCATTTCAGGATCCTCACCCAGTGGCACTTCATGCTCTCCATTCTCTGCGATACAAGGGATTTTGCGTTGCAGGGCGATGTTATGGAGCATGCAGCAGGCCACGGTGATTTGACACAACTTCCCGGGTGAGTAGAGGAGGGCTCCCCAGTCTTGTCCAGACATCTCAATCTGGCCTTCTGGAGCCCAAAAGCCCACTCCACTGAAGCAGAGTTCCCCTGGCATAGTTGGATTCCTCAGGGATGCCAACAACCATGGGTGGTTGGAATACGGTGAGTCTCCTAGAAGCAAGAAAGACATAGGTGCAACAATAAGTTACACACTTTGTCATTACACAACCTGATATACCCACGCAAAGTTAGGACAGATCATACTTATCAACAAGCCAGGCCCTCTCCAGTAGTAGTTGTGATGTCAGCTGGTGTATTGTGCTGTTATGCAGTATGAAGGAATCATGGGCTGATCCTGGGAACCAGGTACAGATGTTTGAGATGTACAAATCCAGTAAGCAGACAACTTGCACATTGATTGAATGGAAGTGTTTCCTGTTCCGATAAACTTGTTCACTGGCTTGTGGTGACACTAAAGCAATATTGGTGCCATCAATGGCTTCAACCACATGTGGGATGCGCCCAAATCTAGAGAAATCCAACCACATGTGAGATGCGACCGAATCTATAGAAATCCCCCTTCACATTGGCTAAATCCTCACGTCTGGGGAGCTGGATGTGGCTGTCAATGTTTTTCATCATTGCTGAAAGCACGCCTTGTAGTACAACACTGAACATTGGTTTTGACATACCACCAGATATAGCCACAGTGTACTGGAAGGAACCTCCGGCCAGAAAATGCAATACTGCCAGAAGTCTTACAAAAGGTGGGATACATGTGGGATTAGTGTTTTGAGGAAGGAGCTCAGGCTACAACTAATGACATAAATCTTGTATTGTTTGCCTATTTAAACAAAACCTCTTGACAACATGCCTATCTTCTATGGGATGAAGGTCTGGAAATGGGAGGTACACTGGAGGCTGTTGTCTCCTCCCTCTCCCAGGGTACTTATGTGTGAAGTTAAAACAATTTTGAACATTGATCACAGTGTCTAGAGTAACATATATGTAGAGTGAGCCAAAAGTCATGTAAAAAAACATAACTGGTTCAGATAGCATTACACATAATTCATATAATTGTCTACTGTCCAACATCCACCTATAAACCCCATTGTGGTCTTCACTTGTATCTGTTACAGAAATGTACACATTATACATCCAAACATGGATCATGAGAACGCTAATATTGTAAATTTTGAATTGTACTCACAAAATACCATCACCGTCGGTTATTATACGGGCTTGATGTAAATGGAAACATTTTGTAAACAAATGCCTTTTTCCAGAGGTTAAACAAATCAAGTTACATTTGAATAACATAAAAGACCATATAATGCGGCAGGCAGAAAGCTAGTATCATTGTGATTCACGCAATGTTGTGTGCAGCGAATTTCACACTGGTCACTGAGATGTGGGCCACTCTTGGCTTCTGGAACTACGCAATGTCCTCAAACATTGTTGCCCCAAATATGGTCTCCCTCCTGAATACCCTCTACTACAGTCTTGCCTTTTCCATATGCCAATATCTCCCCCGCTCTCTCCACAGCTTCTCTCTTAAGTGATGTCCACACTTTCTCTTCCAATCTTGCCACTGCAGCAGAACAAAAGCCTCATGTCTGTGTTGATGTTATAGGCTTAATCATGTCAAGAAACGGGATATGCTCCACATTTTCTGCTCCTTCCTGTTAGCCTGTACCCTTATTTGGTTACATTTTTCAGATTAACATCGAAATACAGCAATAACCGATGTAAAAGTGACCAGTCAATATTTGTGATGGGCTTTCCACAGTGCTGCGACACGTGTTGCTCCCCTTTTAGTAATGTTTTATTTGTTTGAGCT
>CAWUFW010022361.1:0-97267 GCA_963921515.1 Calotriton arnoldi | reverse complement strand
ACCATGCCCCCCAAGAAGAATCACAAGTTCCTAGATTGTGAATTGGAAGTCCTGGTAGACGAGATCCTCAGGGTAGAGCCACAGCTGTTTGGCACATTGGTCCAACAGACCCCCATGTCGCAGAAAACCAAGATGTGGGAGAGGATCATCAACAGGGTGAACGCCCAATCACCATGTCGGCGCACAAAGACCGACATCCAGAACAGGTGGTATGGACGTGCGCAGGAGGGTACGGAAACTGCTGAAGCAAGACTACATCAACAGCCAACACACCGGCAGTGGCCCTCCTGCCAAGCCAATATACCTCAGGCCCTGGGAGGAGAAGGTGCGGGCCATCCTACCGCCAGTGAGCATATATGGACTAGAGGACATCCCAGAGCCTGGTGAGTACACAACAAATGTACACAATATACTGCCACAAAACACACACACATCACTGTCAAGGGGAGAGTCAAACCATGCACTCATAGCAATCACACAGCAACCAGAACAGAATCATCCCAAAATGTGTATGTCAGTCAGAGAAACACAACACATGCCATCAAAAAAGTCACATCCAACTGTGCCAACACATGTACAAACACAACCACAACTACAGCTAGGCAGTGGCACAAATAGAACTAACAAACACATCCACACATGTAGCCACCACAAGAACACCAACACACAGTGAAGACCACTCAAAGGAAGGAATTCTGTGTATGCTGGCCAAGTCAGTGTAGCCAATAGCATCATGGGAGTCGCAGTCACACATATTGCCCGCCCCAAAACTGTCCCATCAACACCACCATGAACCATGCGCACATCACAGGGAGTGGAGAAGGACTCACAAGATGGCTGACACTGGCTACTGCTGTGGGGAGCACAAGGCCCTGCTGCCAACTGTGCACCAACAAACAGCAGGACACCACTGACTGACATCCTGAGAGACAACTTCCACTCCCTGCAATGCAAGCACGCTCCATGGTGGGATATCTGGCTGGCTGGGTGGGAAGGGGGACTTGCAGCACTGACTATAGTCACCAGCACCTCCTCACACCCCCCCAACACAAACTCCACAGTACCCACCTGGTAGAATGCAATGCCCTCCATCCTAACACAAGATCCCACAAAGCACCACCACCCTGGGTTATGTTGTGTGAAGCACAGGGACACTCTTGGGACTTCTTAGCCAAACAACTGCCAGGACAACACTCCCAGCCATCCTGTCAGCACAGCCAGCCCACCCCACAGGGAAGCAGAGTCAAAAGGAAGGAAGCATGGGCATGCTGGGAAGGGGGTGGAGGCAATAGCATGATGGGAGTCGTAGTCACAGACATTGCTCAGCCTCACAACTGGCCCATCAACACCACCCTGAACCATGCCTACATCACAGGGAGTGGAGAAGGACTCACAAGATGGCTGACACTGGCTACTGCTGTGGGGAGCACAAGGCCCTGCTGCCAACTGTGCACCAACAAACAGCAGGACACCACTGACTGACATCCTGAGAGACAACTTCCACTCCCTGCAATGCAAGCACGTCTCCATGGTGGGATATCTGGCTGGCTGGGTGGGAAGGGGGACTTGCAGCACTGACTATAGTCACCAGCACCTCCCTCACACCCCCCCAACACAAACTCCACAGTACCCACCTGGTAGAATGCAATGCCCTCCATCCTAACACAAGATCCCACAAAGCACCACCACCCTGGGTTATGTTGTGTGAAGCACAGGGACACTCTTGGGACTCTTAGCCAAACAACTGCCAGGACAACACTCCCAGCCATCCTGTCAGCACAGCCAGCCCACCCCACAGGGAAGCAGAGTCAAAAGGAAGGAAGCATGGGCATGCTGGGAAGGGGGGTGGAGGCAATAGCATGATGGGAGACGTAGTCACAGACATAGCTCACCCCCACAACTGTCCCATCAACACCACCCTGAACCATGCTCACATCACAGGGAGTGGAGAAGGACTCACAAGATGGCTGACACTGGCTACTGCTGTGGGAGCACAAGGCCCTGCTGCCAACTGTGCACCAACAAACAGCAGGACACCACTGACTGACATCCTGAGAGACAACTTCCACTCCCTGCAATGCAAGCACGTTCCATGGTGGGCTATCTGGCTGGCTGGGTGGGAAGGGGGACTTGCAGCACTGACTATAGTCACCAGCACCTCCCCTCACACCCCCCCCCAACACAAACTCCACAGTACCCACCTGGTAGAATGCAATGCCCTCCATCCTAACACAAGATCCCACAAAGCACCACCACCCTGGGTTATGTTGTGTGAAGCACAGGGACACTCTTGGGACTCTTAGCCAAACAACTGCCAGGACAACACTCCCAGCCATCCTGTCAGCACAGCCAGCCCACCCCACAGGGAAGCAGAGTCAAAAGGAAGGAAGCATGGGCATGCTGGGAAGGGGGTGGAGGCAATAGCATGATGGGAGACGTAGTCACAGACATAGCTCACCCCCACAACTGTCCCATCAACACCACCCTGAACCATGCTCACATCACAGGGAGTGGAGAAGGACTCACAAGATGGCTGACACTGGCTACTGCTGTGGGGAGCACAAGGCCCTGCTGCCAACTGTGCACCAACAAACAGCAGGACACCACTGACTGACATCCTGAGAGACAACTTCCACTCCCTGCAATGCAAGCACGCTCCATGGTGGGCTATCTGGCTGGCTGGGTGGGAAGGGGGACTTGCAGCACTGACTATAGTCACCAGCACCTCCCCTCACACCCCCCCAACACAAACTCCACAGTACCCATCTGGTAGAATGCAATGCCCTCCATCCTAACACAAGATCCCACAAAGCACCACCACCCTGGGTTATGTTGTGTGAAGCACAGGGACACTCTTGGGACTCTTAGCCAAACAACTGCCAGGACAACACTCCCAGCCATCCTGTCAGCACAGCCAGCCCACCCCACAGGGAAGCAGAGTCAAAAGGAAGGAAGCATGGGCATGCTGGGAAGGGGGTGGAGGCAATAGCATGATGGGAGACGTAGTCACAGACATAGCTCACCCCCACAACTGTCCCATCAACACCACCCTGAACCATGCTCACATCACAGGGAGTGGAGAAGGACTCACAAGATGGCTGACACTGGCTACTGCTGTGGGGAGCACAAGGCCCTGCTGCCAACTGTGCACCAACAAACAGCAGGACACCACTGACTGACATCCTGAGAGACAACTTCCACTCCCTGCAATGCAAGCACGTTCCATGGTGGGCTATCTGGCTGGCTGGGTGGGAAGGGGGACTTGCAGCACTGA
Organism: Calotriton arnoldi; assembly: GCA_963921515.1. Classification (NCBI taxonomy): domain Eukaryota; kingdom Metazoa; phylum Chordata; class Amphibia; order Caudata; family Salamandridae; genus Calotriton; species Calotriton arnoldi. The sequence continues at coordinate 93,993 of CAWUFW010022361.1, read as the reverse complement.
CTATAGTCACCAGCACCTCCCCTCACACCCCCCCAACACAAACTCCACAGTACCCACCTGGTAGAATGCAATGCCCTCCATCCTAACACAAGATCCCACAAAGCACCACCACCCTGGGTTATGTTGTGTGAAGCACAGGGACACTCTTGGGACTCTTAGCCAAACAACTGCCAGGACAACACTCCCAGCCATCCTGTCAGCACAGCCAGCCCACCCCACAGGGAAGCAGAGTCAAAAGGAAGGAAGCATGGGCATGCTGGGAAGGGGGTGGAGGCAATAGCATGATGGGAGACGTAGTCACAGACATAGCTCACCCCCACAACTGTCCCATCAACACCACCCTGAACCATGCTCACATCACAGGGAGTGGAGAAGGACTCACAAGATGGCTGACACTGGCTACTGCTGTGGGGAGCACAAGGCCCTGCTGCCAACTGTGCACCAACAAACAGCAGGACACCACTGACTGACATCCTGAGAGACAACTTCCACTCCCTGCAATGCAAGCACGTTCCATGGTGGGCTATCTGGCTGGCTGGGTGGGAAGGGGGACTTGCAGCACTGACTATAGTCACCAGCACCTCCCCTCACACCCCCCCCAACACAAACTCCACAGTACCCACCTGGTAGAATGCAATGCCCTCCATCCTAACACAAGATCCCACAAAGCACCACCACCCTGGGTTATGTTGTGTGAAGCACAGGGACACTCTTGGGACTCTTAGCCAAACAACTGCCAGGACAACACTCCCAGCCATCCTGTCAGCACAGCCAGCCCACCCCACAGGGAAGCAGAGTCAAAAGGAAGGAAGCATGGGCATGCTGGGAAGGGGGTGGAGGCAATAGCATGATGGGAGACGTAGTCACAGACATAGCTCACCCCCACAACTGTCCCATCAACACCACCCTGAACCATGCTCACATCACAGGGAGTGGAGAAGGACTCACAAGATGGCTGACACTGGCTACTGCTGTGGGAGCACAAGGCCCTGCTGCCAACTGTGCACCAACAAACAGCAGGACACCACTGACTGACATCCTGAGAGACAACTTACACTCCCTGCAATGCAAGCACGTTCCATGGTGGGATAACTGACTGGGTGGGTGGGTGGGTGGGAAGGAGGTCTGGCTGTCAACCAAACACAATCAATGCAGACCATGTTCACACCCCAGAGAATACATAGAAATGCCCAAATAATGCAGGACAATGTGCCACACCAATATCAACCCCTGACTGTGACGACTTAGGACAATACAATGTACAGGCCCCGCACCCCGAGGCACAGTCACAACTGTCAGGTGTGTCAACCACTGATGCCTGCAGAAACATGACATACATTGTTTGTGTCTCCCAAAAACAGGTGATGATAGGGACACAGCAGCAGACGCTGAGGAGTCCCAGTCCCAGGCTCAAGAGGATGCCGAGCTCACTGGCGTCGTACAGCCTCTGTCCTCCTCGGACGATGAAGAACAACCTGGCACATCCGGTGCAAGTCAACATGCTGCACCAGCAGGACCACCAGCTGCAGCACCAGCAGGTCCACCAGCTGCACCCCCTGCACCCACCCCTCCAACGACTGTCACCACGAATACCATCCCTGCCGACATGGACAGAATAAGGAACAACACCAGCGCAGTGACCCTGGACCAACCTGGGGCCATGGACACCACCACCACCACCAACCCCCAAGGTGGACCAGGGTTATCTGTGCGTGCAACTGCACACACTGCACATGTCAGCAGGGGTGGTGGGAGGGGTGGGAGACAGAGGTCGCTGCTTGCAGACGTTGCTGGTGTGCATGAAGACCCACAACTGGTACGCATAGCTGATGCGTACCAGTCCAGCACCGGAGAGCTCAGCCAGGTAGTGGGGCTCCTCAGAGACATTAAACAGCAGCAGGCTGCCCATCATGCCCGCTTGGACTCCCACATGTCCCAAGTGGAGTCACACATGTCACGTGTGGACTCCCACATGTCACGTGTGGACTCCCACATGACCCGCGTGGAGTCCAAGTGGGATGTACTACATGAGATGACGGCGGTGCACAGGGACATTTTACAATGCCTCCGCCAGATGAACAGCAACCAGTCCACACCTCCCTGTGTGCCAACAACATCTGGTACCGAACAAACTGCAACTGCCACAGGGAGGGAGGAGGACTCTGGCGGAGAGTCCCCTGCACCGCAGCAGCCTGCACTTGAGGGCCCCCCCCAAGAAGAGGGGTCGTCCGAGGAGGGGAAAGTGAGAGGCTGATGGCCAAGCGCAACTCCCAGGAAGCCTGAACCTGTTCTGGATTTTCGCCTTTGTGCACAGACTGTTCACCCTGTTGATGGCAACACTACTCCCACACATTGCATGGGGAGTATAAGTTGGAACAATGTGTCAGACAACAGTGGCCCCGATACTGGGGATCCTGTCTACCTGGACTTTCTATTCATCTAGGAACTTGGGATTGCAAGATTCATGTACAGCACAATCCATCCTATGCACTATTATCACAATAAACACACTAATACACCATACTTGCCTCTGTCGTGATTCCAACGTGGGTGCTGTTATGGGGATGATGAACTGCAAAATTACACAGTGTATGCGAACTGCAACAGCAAGGACAACACAGGCATGTGAGTACAGGCAACGTGACACATATGAGGGAGACACACCACCAGGGCTACACAACACATACACACCTAGGCCATCTGACTCATTGCCTACACTGATGTTGCCAGGGAAGACGGTGCAATGCACAGACACCACACCCATTCCCAGTTGTAGTCAAGTAGCCCACAGGTGCAGTAAGCAAATGGCAGTCAAATGTGTGACCACAGACAACGCACATCACTAAGTGAAGCACAGGTTTATTACACAGTAGCAACATGCCGTAACCACTACAGATGCAAGGTAACCCCACCTGGTAGCGGGCACACAGTCAACAACTGTAGACAGAAGGAAGTCCATGGGTGTGGCGCACATCACCTGTAGGGACACAACAGCTACCAGCCTGGATGTGCAATCACGTCGCCGGTGGACACAGTTCACCAAACGAATCTGAAAGTACCCTGTGAAGGACAGAAATGACACACAGTCAAAAGCAATGCAGTACAGGACAGAACAGCAAAACTCATGCACAATACATGTTACAAGATACCCACCCAGAACCAAGTTAGCATGTCAACACTGTTGGGGAGTACAGCCCACCTGTCACCACACATCGCAACACACATCCTGTCAAGTAGCCCATGGACACACTCCAACAGCACCAGAGCACCACCCACACATCATGCCAACTCACATCATTCACATGACACCTCAGGATACTCACATTCAGCTAAAGAAGTTGGTGATGAGCTGTGTGCGGACATCACCATCACCATCATCATCATCATCGTCACTGGCATCGTGGTCCAGGCCAGGATCCTCCACAGGTGGCGGATGTTGGTCATCGTCATCCTGGATGAGAGGCAACTCCTTCCGCACTGCCAGGTTGTGGAGCATGCAGCAGACGATGATAATCTTGCACACTTTCGCAGGGGCATATGGGAGGGACCCTCCGGTCTTGTCCAGGCAGCGGAAGCGGCTCTTCAGGAGACCAAAGGTCCGCTCAATCACTCTCCTGGTCCGACCATGTGCCTCATTGTAGCGCATCTGGGCAGGTGTCACAGGGTTCCTGAGGGGTGTCAGCAACCACGGCATGTTGGGGTATCCCGAGTCACCTACGGACAGACAAGTGCACATCAGCTGACTTGGAAAAGTGGGCGGAATACTACAGATCAGATCACACACAATGGCACAAAGTCAGTACACACCGACAAGCCAGGCACGCTGGTTCTGCATCTGTGCCATCAACCTGGGGATGCGACTACTCCTCATCACAAAGGCATCGTGTGCTGAACCAGGGAAACGGGCACACACGTGTGTGATGGTCATGTCTGCAAGACACACCACCAGTGCATTGACCGAGTGGTAGTGCTTGCGGTTCCTGTAGGCCTGCTCCTGGGCCTGTGGTGGTACCAAAGCCACATGTGTCCCATCAATGGAGCCAATTACATGCGGCATCCTCCCCAGGGCATAAAAGTCACTCTTCACGTCAGTGAGTCGTCGCAGTCTAGGGAAATAGATGTACCGGTTCAGGAAGAGCAACATTGCCGCCAAAACATCGCGGAGCACACGGCTGAACATGGTCTGTGACATCCCACCAGCAGACGCCACAGTATGTTGGAAGGTACCGGTGGCAAAGAAGTGTAGGGCTGCCATCACCTTCACCTTGGGGGTCAGCGCTGTAGGATACGGCCGGCCAGGCTGCAAATGTGGGGACAACTGCACTGCCAAATCCTCAATCAGCTGCCTGGTGAAGCGGCACCGCCGGATGCTGTCCCGTTCCACCATCGTTGCCAGGTCTGGGAATGGCCGATGGACAGCAGGAGCCCTGCAGTGCAGAGGAGAAGTAAGCAAGATCGTCAGTCACCCCACATATGCGGCATTGAACACACTCAAGATCCCAACATACATCATCATGAGGCACAACTACATGAAGTGTGCAGTACCGGAACGACATTTATGGTACATACATGGCCAACATCTGTCAACACGGTCCTACAGGTGGCATCAATTTGTCCCAGGTTGGCCCATTGGATATCATGATGCTGTGTCACAGTCACCCCCCCAGTGACATGTGAGGACAGATGTGCCCCAGGCACCACAGCTCAACGACAGGCACATTCCCAGGGACCCTGTAATGCCACATGGACACTGGCATCACCTGGAGTATCATGTGTACACCACAACAAAACAAACATGACCCCCACAGGTAGTGGCTACACTTGCCATGGCAGGAGAGCCATGGACGTCTGTGACACACACGCACAACATCAGAGTCCATGCACACACAACGTGGATGTGGAGACTGTCTCCCATTGTGCACATGAAATCAGAGACATTGTAAACACTACATGCACAAAGACTGTGGAGGGCCATCACTATTGTGCCACTGGGACACCCTGGCTCAAACATACCGTCCCACATGGGACTCACGGGGTATGTGACATGACATACACAAACACCACTGTGAAATGTGACCATGGCACATGCACAGATATGAACAGTTGCACATCACAGTGGTCACGTACACGTAACACCCAGGATCCTGTCCCCATGAACACGTGCACAGCCTGGGGGTGGCTGCCCACAGGTGACACCCACAGGACAACATGTACACCAACATACACACAATAGGAAATGCAGCCTTACATGCCTTATGATAAGGTTTGGACAGGCTGTCGTGATGTAGGTGTGCCCCTCACTCCCTGGGAGCTATCTGTGGCTGGCATATGTCCATCTGAGACAGGCATGCTGACATATGCCAGTCACATGTACAGTGATGCGTTGTACTGCAATGGACCGATCGGTGCCTCCGGCCGGCCCATTGCATTCAATGTGTGCGGGTACGCGTTGTACCCCTGTGCGCTGTTGAACAGCAATGGACCGATCGGTGCCTCCGGCCGCCCATTGCATTCAATGTGTGCGGGTACGCGTTGTACCCCTGTGCGCGTTGAACAGCAATGGACCGATCGGTGCCTCCGGCCGGCCCATTGCATTCAATGTGTGCGGGTACGCGTTGTACCCCTGTGCGCGTTGAACAGCAATGGACCGATCGGTGCCTCCGGCCGGCCCATTGCATTCAATGTGTGCGGGTACGCGTTGTACCCCTATGCGCGTTGAACAGCAATGGACCGATCGGTGCCTCCGGCCGGCCCATTGCATTCAATGTGTGCGGGCACGCGTTGTACCCCTGTGCGCGTTGAACAGCAATGGACCGATCGGTGCCTCCGGCCGGCCCATTGCATTCAATGTGTGCGGGTACGCGTTGTACCCCTGTGCGCGTTGAACAGCAATGGACCGATCGGTGCCTCCGGCCGGCCCATTGCATTCAATGTGTGCGGGTACGCGTTGTACCCCTGTGCGCGTTGAACAGCAATGGACCGATCGGTGCCTCCGGCCGGCCCATTGCATTCAATGTGTGCGGGTACGCGTTGTACCCCTGTGCGCGTTGTACTGCAATGGACCGATCGGTGCCTCCGGCCGGCCCATTGCATTCAATGTGTGCGGGTACGCGTTGTACCCCTGTGCGCGTTGAACAGCAATGGACCGATCGGTGCGCACCCATTGACAATGGGCTTGCCTGGCAACGGACGCGTTTTTGAATATTCGAACGAGTCGGTTGCTGGAAAATCAGTTGGTCACCCACAACAATGTTGCAAAATAATGTATGTCATGAAGTTGAAGATTTGAAGGATGCTGTGGGCGTGTTTTGGTGCTGCTATTCCATGGATTGGCCAGATTCAGAAGATGCAAACGACTTGGACCTATCACTTTGGACACAAGGGACAGTATCTGCCTCTCCAGCACATATATATTGCTGCATGTTCCCCTGAGAGCCCACTTGCCTGCACTACATGCTCCAGGACGACATCTGCCACTGCACTGCTGCTGTCTCTGCCCCTCTGGACCCTGCAATGGCACGTACTGTGGAGAGAGCCCCAGCCTTCAGCCTTGAAGAGAACCAGGCCCTGCTGGACAGCCTACTTCCACAGTACAGCAAGCTGTATGGGACACCAGGGGAGCAGGTGAGTGTTCTGTGCACTGCCTTTCTGAATGTGCATTTTGTCTGACTAGCAAGGCTGAGAGTCAGCACACCACTGGCTAGCAGGCTCACTGAGTAGTTGTCACCCCCATAGTGTGTAGTGACTTGCACTGGACAGGTATGGTGCAGTGACAGTGCTTCTGAACAGGGTTTTACTCCCCATGCTATGATACCATGTAGTGACTTCTGGAAAACTGTCCATGGGCAGCCGTGCACTGCCTGGGTACACCATGTGCCCCTGTGATTGCGACATGTATATGCAACTGTGTCATGCACGGATATGTTGCATGTGTAGTAATGTCCTTATCACTTTGTCATCCTGACAGGCTTCTGCCCATCGGAAGCATGAGATCTGGAAGGACATCGTCCGGGCTGTCCGGTCCGTGGGGGTCTACCAGCGCCGGATCCGCAACTGCCAAAAGAGGTGGCAGGACCTTCGGGGCTGGACCTGGAGGATTGCACGGGTCCAGCTGAAGCTGTCGCCTCCTCGCAGGAGGGGCGGAACACGGACCCTGACCCCCACATGCTCAGGATCCTGGCGGTGGTCTTTCCAGACCTGGATGGGCAGCTGAAGGCCAGAGAGCAGCAAGGAGGGGGTGAGTCAAAGACTGCACTGTGTACTCTGTCTAACATGTTATGTGCCCTCCTCGGGCCAGGTTGAACTGCCACAGTACAGCAGTCATGTTGTCCAGGAGCCATGTCCCTCTATTGTGCACTGCCCACTCCTCATCTGATACCCAGGTGTGGCCCTTACATGCAGGGAATTCTGTCACTTAGGACTGTGTCCTTGCAGTTTGCTTGACTCAAGGTGGGAGACAGCATCTGTTTCCCTGACTCTGTGGTGGGCATCATGGGTGGGTCCATTGCTTACACAATGCCTGTATTCTGACATGTAGGGTAGTGTCACAGGTCTCCCATATGTCCAATAGGTATGACCTGGACAGATGAGGGTTAAGAGGATGTGTTGTGGGGGGATGTACATGTGCACTTGTGCAGCTCCAGGACTTGCATTCCCCATGAACTACTATTGTGACACAGTGCAGAGTGTTGTTGTCTGGCTGCAAAGTCATACATCACTGAGACAGTGATGTATGACTTTGCAGTCATGCCTCCGCCATGGCATGTGTCTACTGATTGGTGATCCTGCAGGGGAGTGACATGTGCTACATGCACACCATAGTGGCGCTGGCTATCAGGACATGGGTGCATCATGGTGTCTGTCGCTGGTATGCATCACATGCATTTCCTATTTGACTCTGGGCATCCCTTACATCCGTAAACCTGTACTGACTCAGTGGCAAGAGCTGTGATGTGTCCACACCGTGTCCTCTGCACTGTCCAACTACTGTGTACTTGGTGCATGTGTCAACACTGGGGTGTTGCAATCCAACAGACACCAGACAGATGGGTGCAAGGCCATGTGGGATGTGAGTGCCATGCTTGGCATCAGACTGACAATTGACTTCTCCTGTTCAATTAGTGCACTTTTAGCAATGTACAACTAATGATGCCAGGGCTTGCTCTGGGATGTGCTGTGCTCACAGTGGTGTGTGCGTTATGTGCAGGTGACTGATGTCTGTCTGTTTCCCCATTGTTTGCAGATACATCCACGGCCACGGAAGGGGACAGCTCCACGGACCAGGAGGAGCCGGAGAGCCAGACTGGGTCAGCAGCCGAGGAGTGGTCGGAGGGACCCAGTGGCACGGAGGGCGAGGGGAGCCACACCGAGGAGTCCTCAGCAGCATCCACCTCAGCTGAGGACCAGAGCAACTCGGAGGATGACTCCCTTGTGGAGGCGGGTGTCAGCAGCCACCACACCCCAGCTAGTGTTGCTGTCCCCGCCACCACCAGCACCACCACCGCCCTCCCATCGGCTCCCATTCCCCAGGTCCGTGGAGGCTCCCATGTCCGGGAGCGTGTCTCCTTTGGGCCAGGCACCGCACCCCCTGCCCCTGTGTCCCCTGCTGCCCTGAGTGAGGAGTCTGTGTACCTCCTTCGCCAGCTCCATGTAGGGCAGACAACCATGCTGAGTGTCCTCCATGCGCACACCGCGCTGTTGACTCAGCTGGTGTCGTTCATGGAGGGCATCTCATCGGGCATGTCTGACCTACAGAGGGGCAATAGGTCCATGGACTCCTCCCTGACGGCAGCAGTGTCCCTCCTCAAACGGTCCCTCACCCCTCCTGCCTCTGCTCCATCCACACTCCCCAGCACCTTACCCATCCCAGGCACACACACACTGGCACACACCAGCACACACACATCCAGCACACTGACACACACGCCAATGACAAAACGCACACGCAAGCACATTCAGGGGACTGAAGCCAGACTCACAGGGGATGGGGCCCTGGAACACACACACGCATCCACATGCACTGCGCAGTCCTCAGTTCCCTCTCCCTCCAAAGCACCCTCCCTTGCCTCACCTGCAACCCCAAAGTCACAGCAGCTCTTCCTCTGTGACCTCGGCCTCTTCCCCACCGATGAAGCTGCTCCAGCATCCCGGGGGAAGAGGAAGCCCACCCACACGGAGCAGAGTGCCCCTCGCCCCCGGACACCCTCCCCCAGGCGCAGACAGACTGAGGCCCCCACCCGCAAGTCCCCCGGAGTGCTAAGAGCAAGACCCCGCCACCGCCCTGCAGCTCAGGCACAAGGTCTCCGTCCTCCATCCCTCAGGCCCCCACTGCACAGGTGCCCCCACCACACCCTGCCCCAGGTTCCCCCACCCACAGATATACCATCCCCAAGATGCTCCGGCCTTCTCCCCCTGCCACTTGCTCTCCCAGCACCACACCCCCGCTGCGCTTGTCTGTGCCACTGATGTGGTGAGGGTGTCCTCCCCCTCTGTCCAACCCACCTTGCCTGTTCCCCATTCTCCTCCCCTGGAGGTAGGCACTGCAGTGGAGTCCACTACCGCCCTGTCTGACTTGGGCACTGCAGTGGCGGACCTGTCCACCCCATCTGCAGGGTCCACTGCAGTTGTGCCGGCACCCACGACATCTGTGTCATGCCCCCCAGTTGTGCCGGCACACACCATGTCAGACACCTCCACTGCAGTTGTCAGTGGCTCTCCAGCACCCACCACCCCTTCCCTGACTCCCCTGGTGAGCCCTGATCCTGTCCCTGCGGTGCCTGGCCTGCCCCCCGGTTGCCCCTCCTAGTGGATTGTCCCTGGTATTGTGCAGGCATGCGTAGGGTGACATCTGCCAGTGTCACCCTGTTTGAACTTTGACAATGGACTGGCCATTGGCCTTTGCTCTTTTTCAGGACTTCGTTTGGCCTCAACACATATGCTGAATAAAGCAACTTTCTTTTCTCTAGTGCTCATGCTTCAGATGTACATGTTGTTGGTGCAGCTAACCATGCCCTTGCTGCAGTGATGGTGATATCTGGTCTCATGATTATGAAGTGTTACTGTGCAGGAACCCATGTGGTCCAGGGGGAATGTGTCCTATCATGTGGTGTATCCATGTCATCAATAGCAGCATCTGAGGGTGTCATGTGTTCAGTATTTGGCAATGGGTTTCCTACTTACATTGGCAATTTCACATCTGTGGCTTCCACCCCTGCACATCTGTTGTGCCTGCCATCGTTGCATTTGTCTACTTCCCTGACCGTGTTGCCATCTCCAGTGGACATGCAGGTTTGGGCATCAATGGGGAGGGACTCATCCGTGTAGTCAGTGCAACATTGCTATACAAGTGTGTTGGATCTGTGCTGATGATTCCGTTGGCACATCCATGACCAGGCTGATGTGATGGGAGCCCTCATTTGGTGCTAATTGTTGATTGTGTGACCAAGTGCTCAGCTGACATGATGGGGCCCTACTGAGGCAACATATGGCACAGCTTTCCTCACACAGGAGTGGAGTCCCCTCATGGCAGTGTGTACACGTGTGACATTGCCTGCGCCCAAGGTGTGTGTTGTATGTGCATGTCTGTGTGTTCACTTCCATTCATCTGCGCATGCTGTGATCCCTAGTGTTGTACCTGTTTGTGATGCTTGCTGACTTGAGCTATGTTCCCCCAAAGTCTTCTCCCTGTGTTCTCTGTGATGTGGGTGCATGGCACATTACTGGTCATCAGGGTGTCACCCATAGGTGTGTTTGCTGTCAGGGCAGAGTTTGTGTGCTGACGCAGATGGGTCACAGTCAGGTTTCCCTTTGGCACTTGTTGTTTGCCCCTGTCATGTGATTTCCAGTTTGTGTTATCTTTCAGTGATTGTGACACGTTGTGTGTGTGACTGCTGGCACTCCTTAGGGTCCGGGCTGCAATGTTGGTTGTTGTCTATGTGTGTTCTTTGTGGGTGACCTTGGCTTCTTCATTGGTGTGTGACTGTGGCTGGGATCCCATTGGTCGGTGTGGTATTGCCGTCATGTCCATGTACAGCGTAGTGTGCAGTGTGTCAGACATTCAGGAGTCTTGTTGAGTGTCCATGTGTGATGTGTTTCTACACCTTGGTTCCCACCCACCACCCTGGAATAGTAATGGGTGCATGTGCAATGTCACCAGTGCATGTGTACTTCACTGCTGCACATTGTTGGAGGTCGAGGGGTGTGGTCTTGAGTGTGTGCAGATGAGAGTTGTTGCCCGGCTAGTCCCCTGCCTCCATGTTGGCCTTGGCTTACTGGCCATGCTGATTGATTTGTGCTTGTGTAGGTGTGATGGTAGTTAGTTGCTCAGGACACCTGACTGTGGTTCACAGTGTGAACGACATTTAGCTTTGTCATCACAGTGGTATTTTTCTTCAGCCCAGGGTCACCACATTGTGGGGGCCCTGGGGGTGGTGCTGTGGTGTGTCTGTGACTTGCTGTGTCAGTTGTTGTTCCTACGTGCCTGTGTGACATGTGTGTTTTGTGCTCCCTCTCACCTGTCAATGCCTGCTTGCCCACATAGGGGATTTGGATCCATGAGTTACCTTAGTGTGGCAGTGTATGCACATCTGTATGATTGGTATTCAGCTCTCCTCATGTGTTGTGTTGTTGCCTGGGGACAATGGCACCCCCACCCCTCACCTGCTGTGTATGATGACAGTGTTGGTCTGCCTGTTTGTGTTTGTGCATCTGCACCACTGCATTGGCATATCTTGGGTGTGCCATTGGCTGTATGTTGTTTGGTGTGTTTCCCCTGCTGTCCCTGGGACTCCTAGGTCATCGGTCAGCACAGTGATCATGGTTTGTGTGTCCCATTGCTGCCATGGTATGGTATCTGTTCACCTCACATCTGCTGTCTCCACAGGGTATCTGCATTTGTGTGCCCATTGGTGCAAATATGTGGTTCTGCATTCTGATGGTCACTTCTGTCATTGTGTCATTGATGACTGTTGACGGTCTCAGCCACCATGGGTGTTGTTTGTCTGCACATGGCCAAAGGAATGTTTCATTTGCACTGCAGTATTTGGCTCCCCCAATTTATGTTGCAATGGGACACATACACTACTTTGCCACAGATGAGTTTTTGGTTCTGTGACCAGGAATGATCCATGCAGTTTGGCAGTTGCAGCTCTTTCTTTGTCAACAATTACCTTTTGGTCACTGTGATGATGAGGGTGTAGACCCCATTGCCACAATGGTCAAAATGTGCTTCAGCTATGGACCCCACACTTGCCTTTTGGTCACTGTGATGATGGGGGTTTAGACCCCATTGCCACAATGGTCAAACTGTGCTTCAGCTATGGACCCCACACTTACCTTTTGGTCACTGTGATGATGGGGGTTTAGACCCCATTGCCACAATGGTCAAAATGTGCTTCAGCTATGGACCCCACACTTACCTTTTGGTCACTGTGATGATGGGGGTTTAGACCCCATTGCCACAATGGTCAAAATGTGCTTCAGCTATGGACCCCACACTTACCTTTTGGTCACTGTGATGATGGGGGTTTAGGCCCCATTGCCACAATGGTCAAAATGTGCTTCAGCTATGGACCCCACACTTGCCTTTTGGTTACTGTGATGATGGGGGTTTAGACCCCATTGCCACAATGGTCAAAATGTGCTTCAGCTATGGACCCCACACTTGCCTTTTGGTCACTGTGATGATGGGGGTTTAGACCCCATTGCCACAATGGTCAAAATGTGCTTCAGCTATGGACCCCACACTTACCTTTTGGTCACTGTGATGATGGGGGTTTAGGCCCCATTGCCACAATGGTCAAAATGTGCTTCAGCTATGGACCCCACACTTGCCTTTTGGTTACTGTGATGATGGGGGTTTAGACCCCATTGCCACAATGGTCAAAATGTGCTTCAGCTATGGACCCCACACTTACCTTTTGGTCACTGTGATGATGGGGTTTAGGCCCCATTGCCACAATGGTCAAAATGTGCTTCAGCTATGGACCCCACACTTGCCTTTTGGTTACTGTGATGATGGGGGTTTAGACCCCATTGCCACAATGGTCAAAATGTGCTTCAGCTATGGACCCCACACTTGCCTTTTGGTCACTGTGATGATGGGGGTTTAGACCCCATTGCCACAATGGTCAAAATGTGCTTCAGCTATGGACCCCACACTTACCTTTTGGTCACTGTGATGATGGGGGTTTAGGCCCCATTGCCACAATGGTCAAAATGTGCTTCAGCTATGGACCCCACACTTGCCTTTTGGTTACTGTGATGATGGGGGTTTAGACCCCATTGCCACAATGGTCAAAATGTGCTTCAGCTATGGACCCCACACTTGCCTTTTGGTTACTGTGATGATGGGGTTTAGACCCCATTGCCACAATGGTCAAAATGTGCTTCAGCTATGGACCCCACACTTACCTTTTGGTCACTGTGATGATGGGGGTTTAGGCCCCATTGCCACAATGGTCAAAATGTGCTTCAGCTATGGACCCCACACTTGCCTTTTGGTCACTGTGATGATGGGGGTTTAGGCCCCATTGCCACAATGGTCATGGGCTGCTTGCATTGTGGGTGCCACACACATATATGTGTGGCACATGTGCTAGGGGGTCACATTGTATGTTCAATGTCATGTTCGGTGTTGTAGGCATTTGACACAGCCTGCTCACACGCTTGTCATGGTGGTGGGGGGGATGTCTTAATCTTGCATTCCCTAGGTTGTGGTGTGCTTGTTGTGTCATGCATTGTCCATCCTATGAGTGGGGGTGGTAGTAGTGGTAGGCATCCAGCCCCCTGGCTAAGGGTGGTAGTAGTGGTGGGCATCCTGCCCCCTGGGTGGGGGTGGTAGTGGTGGTGGGCATCCTGCCCCCCTGGTTGAGGGTGGTAGTAGTGGTAGGCATCCAGCCCCCTGGCTAAGGGTGGTGGTAGGCATCCAGCCCCCCTGGCTAAGGGTGGTAGTAGTGGTGGGCATCCTGCCCCCCTGGGTGAGGGTGGTAGTAGTGGTAGGCATCCTGCCCCCCTGGTTGAGGGTGGTAGTAGTGGTAGGCATCCAGCCCCCCTGGCTAAGGGTGGTGGTAGGCATCCAGCCCCCCTGGCTAAGGGTGGTAGTAGTGGTGGGCATCCTGCCCCCTGGCTAAGGGTGGTAGTAGTGGTGGGCATCCTGCCCCCTGGCTAAGGGTGGTAGTAGTGGTGGGCATCCTGCCCCCTGGGTGGGGGTGGTAGTGGTGGTGGGCATCCTGCCCCCTGGTTGAGGGTGGTAGTAGTGGTAGGCATCCAGCCCCCTGGCTAAGGGTGGTGGTAGGCATCCAGCCCCCTGGCTAAGGGTGGTAGTAGTGGTGGGCATCCTGCCCCCCTGGCTAAGGGTGGTAGTAGTGGTGGGCATCCTGCCCCCCTGGGTGAGGGTGGTAGTAGTGGTAGGCATCCTGCCCCCTGGTTGAGGGTGGTAGTAGTGGTAGGCATCCAGCCCCCTGGCTAAGGGTGGTGGTAGGCATCCAGCCCCCCTGGCTAAGGGTGGTAGTAGTGGTGGGCATCCTGCCCCCTGGGTGGGGGTGGTAGTGGTGGTGGGCATCCTGCCCCCCTGGTTGAGGGTGGTAGTAGTGGTAGGCATCCAGCCCCCTGGCTAAGGGTGGTGGTAGGCATCCAGCCCCCCTGGCTAAGGGTGGTAGTAGTGGTGGGCATCCTGCCCCCCTGGGTGAGGGTGGTAGTAGTGGTAGGCATCCTGCCCCCCTGGTTGAGGGTGGTAGTAGTGGTAGGCATCCAGCCCCCTGGCTAAGGGTGGTGGTAGGCATCCAGCCCCCTGGCTAAGGGTGGTAGTAGTGGTGGGCATCCTGCCCCCTGGCTAAGGGTGGTAGTAGTGGTGGGCATCCTGCCCCCTGGGTGAGGGTGGTAGTAGTGGTAGGCATCCTGCCCCCTGGGTGGGGGTGGTAGTAGTGGTAGGCATCCAGCCCCCTGGCTAAGGGTGGTGGTAGGCATCCAGCCCCCCTGGCTAAGGGTGGTAGTAGTGGTGGGCATCCTGCCCCCCTGGCTAAGGGTGGTAGTAGTGGTGGGCATCCTGCCCCCTGGGTGAGGGTGGTAGTAGTGGTAGGCATCCTGCCCCCCTGGTTGAGGGTGGTAGTAGTGGTAGGCATCCAGCCCCCCTGGCTAAGGGTGGTGGTAGGCATCCAGCCCCCTGGCTAAGGGTGGTAGTAGTGGTGGGCATCCTGCCCCCTGGCTAAGGGTGGTAGTAGTGGTGGGCATCCTGCCCCCCTGGGTGAGGGTGGTAGTAGTGGTAGGCATCCTGCCCCCTGGGTGGGGTGGTAGTAGTGGTAGGCATCCAGCCCCCTGGCTAAGGGTGGTGGTAGGCATCCAGCCCCCCTGGCTAAGGGTGGTAGTAGTGGTGGGCATCCTGCCCCCTGGCTAAGGGTGGTAGTAGTGGTAGGCATCCTGCCCCCCTGGTTGAGGGTGGTAGTAGTGGTAGGCATCCAGCCCCCTGGCTAAGGGTGGTAGTAGTGGTGGGCATCCTGCCCCCCTGGTTGAGGGTGGTAGTAGTGGTAGGCATCCAGCCCCCTGGCTAAGGGTGGTAGTAGTGGTGGGCATCCAGCCCCCCTGGCTAAGGGTGGTGGTAGGCATCCAGCCCCCCTGGCTAAGGGTGGTAGTAGTGGTGGGCATCCTGCCCCCTGGCTAAGGGTGGTAGTAGTGGTAGGCATCCTGCCCCCCTGGTTGAGGGTGGTAGTAGTGGTAGGCATCCAGCCCCCTGGCTAAGGGTGGTAGTAGTGGTGGGCATCCTGCCCCCCTTGTTGAGGGTGGTAGTAGTGGTAGGCATCCAGCCCCCTGGCTAAGGGTGGTAGTAGTGGTGGGCATCCAGCCCCCCTGGCTAAGGGTGGTGGTAGGCATCCAGCCCCCTGGCTAAGGGTGGTAGTAGTGGTGGGCATCCTGCCCCCCTGGGTGAGGGTGGTAGTAGTGGTAGGCATCCTGCCCCCCTGGTTGAGGGTGGTAGTAGTGGTAGGCATCCAGCCCCCTGGGTGGGGGTGGTAGTAGTGGTAGGCATCCAGCCCCCTGGCTAAGGGTGGTGGTAGGCATCCAGCCCCCCTGGCTAAGGGTGGTAGTAGTGGTGGGCATCCTGCCCCCCTGGGTGAGGGTGGTAGTAGTGGTAGGCATCCTGCCCCCTGGCTAAGGGTGGTAGTAGTGGTGGGCATCCAGCCCCCCTGGCTAAGGGTGGTGGTAGGCATCCAGCCCCCTGGCTAAGGGTGGTAGTAGTGGTGGGCATCCTGCCCCCCTGGGTGAGGGTGGTAGTAGTGGTAGGCATCCTGCCCCCCTGGTTGAGGGTGGTAGTAGTGGTAGGCATCCTGCCCCCCTGGTTGAGGGTGGTTGTGGTGGTTGGCATCCAGCCCCCCTGGGTTGGGGTGGTGGCGCGCATTCAGGCCCCTGTGTGCATATGTGGCATTGGTGATGGGCATCCCGCCCCTATGGTGCTGCTGTTGCTGGTGTAAGTATATTCAGATTCCCAGTGTATGTGTGTGATGTGTCGTGTACGTGTTGTATGTGTTTTGTGGTTGGTGTCTGACTTACCTTCTGCGCCGTACGCGTCCGTGCCTGTTCCGGTAGTAGATGTAGAATATTGGTATGATCGGGACGAAGGGATTCATGGTTGGTTCGTGTCGTTCGTCCTTCTCGTTGCTTCGCGTCGTCCTCGTCGCTTGGCTTCGTCCTCGTCGCTTCGCGTCGTCCTCGTCGGTGCTGTGTTCGTCTCGTAGCCGTGGATCGTGTTGTGGCGCGATTCGGAGCTTATGTGCGCCTCTCCCGGATGCTTTGACGTGCCGTGCGTAGCGACGGGTTCGGCGCGTACGGAAAGCGCATCGTACTTGTCCGGCCGGACGGGGCTGCATTTTCCCTTCCGTGCGACTCGATTCGGCGTTTCCGGATTCGCCTCGGTCGGAGAACAGGACCTGGTTTGGGTGAGTACGGCTCGGCCGGGATTTTTGCTGTTGTGCGCATCGTACTTGCTCGTTCGGTGTACTGTACGGATCGGTCGGGAAACTGGCTTTCGCATGGCTTTTTTCCCGACCGAATAGTATTGGGTGCGCCTCCGACCGAGATCGGAATCGGCCCCATAGCTGCTAGCCAAATGCACTATAGTGCCAATTCCACTAAATATATATATAAATATGGTTAAATACAATCACGCACCTGTTGGACCAATATACTTCAATACAGATATAAAAAAAAAATTTAAAAAAATTTAAAACCCCTACACTTTCAATAGTGCAAATAAGCATCAAAGTGCAAATCACGCAACCAAAAAAAAATACCGTACAATATAACAGTATAATTCAGTACAATTGTAACTATTGTGCAAAATATGCATTAAAGTGCATTACGGTGCATTAAGTGCCTTAATATGCCTTAATATGCAGCATTTCATGTGTAATATATTGTTTCTATTGTGCAGTGCCGCAACTTACTCCTAACCCTGTTGAATAATTACTATGCGCATCATTTAATCTCCTCTTGATAGAAATAATCACACAAATTTTTTCCCTTTATGAACTCTCCTTTTTTTTACTGCATCACCCCCACCACCACCCACCCAACCCACCCTCTCCAGAAGAAGGGAAGACCCAACCTTCCCCACTAACTTCCCCTCCTTCTCCCTTCTATTAGCGGATGCCATCTTGTTGCATCCTAGTGCGACTCCTGACTCACCTTTGCAACCGCCCCAGAGATGAACAAAACTCTTAACCCAGACATCTTAAACAATTTATAACAATACTCACATATGGCTAATTAAATATTCGAGAAACTTATAAATACAAAATCTCCCTTTCCTTATGTACTATTAAGGCCCTCCAGAAGGTTCTGGGCTTCTAAAATATCCGTTAGGATAAAAAACTTTCCTTTGGCTAGAACTTTTAATTTAGATTGTTGCACAATCATTGCCTGTGCCCCTTTGGCTTTAAACGGATCAATCAGTTTAACAAAGTTCTTGCGTCTAAGGGCAGATGCTGCAGACATATCAGAGAAGATTTTAAAATGTTTAATTTCATCAGTTGTGAATGTTCTCCTTGATATAGCTGCACTTAGGATTCGCTCCTTAATTCTATAATCCGAAAAGTTTATTAAGATTGTTCGTGGGTACTTGAGATTCGCGGGCTTATGTGCAGGTACCCTATGGGCTCTGGTAAGCGTGAGGTCCCCTTGTAATTCCGGAATTGCTTTTTTCAACGGGGACTCTGTCCATTTTACCATTTCTGCCCCCTCCAGCCCCTCGGATACTCCCACCAAGCGTAAATTAGATCTCCTATTGTAATTCTCAAGGTCTTGTAACTTTGAATCCATCTGGTACTTATTTTTGTTCAACACCTGAAGTTCCTCTTGCATAACAACAATTTTGTCCTCAAGACCTGAAACACGAGCCTCCAATTCTGCGATCCTTATAGGTAAATTGCCCAGTTTTTCCTCCATCTTTGATAGTCTATCATGCAGCTGGGATATTTCATATACTTGCGACGCCTTCAGATCTCTTACCTCTTGTAAGATAGTTATAAACATTTTTTCTACTGAGGTATTGTGGTCGGCTTTTTTTTCCCTCTTTTCTTGTCCCAGGCTTTCGCCGACTCTCACAGAATTGGGGGATATTTCTTTTCCCTTTTTCCGCTTTTTCTTTTTCCCCTGCTCTGATTCTGATTTTGATTCTGATTCTAGTTCTAATTCCGCTTCTGAATCAGATATGGACGTCGAATCCAGCTCATCCGGCTTGTCTGCCAGTCCCTGACTCCCATTCTCCTTTTGCGCAGTCTGAGGAGGTACTTGACCCTCTGATAACAGAGGCCGGCTGCTCAGAGATGGTTCCCCATGAATCACAGCATTTATTTCTAAGTTTATTTCTGCCGGGGCTGGGATAACGTGTGATTTGGATTGCGACTGTGGGTGTGCTGTACAAACTGAAGGGGTGTGAGCAAGGTAAGCAGGAGTATGTAACAATTTCTGACCTTGTATATCCTGCGATTTTTCTGACCTCTTAGATCTTCCACACTATGCTCCTCCCTATTTACAAGAGGAGTACTAGTAGGTAAGTCCCGTACACCTAAGGTACTGCCAAAAGAGGGTACTGTTTCCTTTTCACCACTTTATCCTCTATCCTCAATATATCCTCTGCTACTTCACCTGCTCCTTCACCCCCTTTCCTGCCTCCTCTTCACCCCCCACAGCCAAAATACTCAAATCAATTGAAAGTCCCGACAGGCTCTGCTCTTCTTCCAAGTTTTTATCAGCAGCATCCTGATCGTGCTGAGTATTCTTCTCAGTATTCTTCTCAGCCAGAGCCAGGTTTTTTGCTTTAAAATCTAATCTCTGCTGAGCGTTTCTTCTCCCTCTTCTGACTTCCTTGGGTGCTAACACAGGTGTCGGTGGCGATTGGCCAGATTTTAAAAACTCTCTCCCAGCTACTGCTTTGGACTGTTTGTTTTGCATTTTTGAGTCAACCAGCCAGTTATGCTCTAGGAGGTCTCCGTGCGGCAGCGTGACAACGAGGCAGCGTGACCGCGTAACACAGCACCTAGAGTTAACGTCCTTCGCAGATTTCACCCAAAATTTTCTCTAGAGCTCCAAGACACTCCAAACGCTAACGCTAAATGCAAAGTCCCATATTTTCCGGCAGGTAGACAGGCTGCACTAAGGGCTTACCGCAACATAGCGCCCAAGCCTGCCTGAGTTTACAGCCTCACGGGTCTTCCGCGTCTCTCCCGCTGCGTAAGGTTACCCAGAGCCAGCTGCAACAAGGAAAATCTGCCAGAGCTCATAATAGTTACCGCCAACTGCTGAGAACAAAATGCCACAGTCCTTCAAAAGAAATTTCTCCGAAATGGAGACAGGAACGGCAACAACGGCAGCGGGGATCGGCGGGGATCAGCAGTTACTCCATCAGAGCTCCGAGCTCCTCTCGTGGGCGGGGCATCGGCGAGTCAGGAGATGCTGCGGCAACGTGCGTGGGGTCACGTCATCCTTCGTTGTAACTTGTCCTGCCTGGCAGCCATGATGGTGAAAATGTGTTTATGTTTAACCAATGGGAGCATTGTCCTACACCACCACAAGGTAGTTCAAAAACATTTGCTAACAAGTTTCCATATTTTTCAGGTTACAATATATCTGATCCAGAAACGTTTTACTATAAAAATGTAAACAAAACAGGACTGAAAATTATGTTAACTAATACGAAACAGATTTACTCTGCAACATTTATTGCCCAACTGTCTAGACAGGGTTTTGACTTATGGAAAGACACAATAGACACAAAACTGTCTGGGGCACTAAAGATTAACAAGTGCAGGGGATAGAAGCTTTATTTAGAGCCTGTGTCATCCCTGAACAAATAATGTTTTTGAATGAAACTGTCCAACAAACATCTTGTCTTGGATTAGCCAAGATAAAAGAGATGAAAACACCTTCTGTACCAACACCTGCAAGTGATAACAATACACGGGCAGCGGTGACAGTTGACAATATACTACAACTCAACAGATCTAATCCTGATTGGAAAAAATGGTTGATCTGGCCCACAGACACGAACAACTGTCAGGAAAGATTCCTGAATAAAACTCAGGGCTTTACTATTCATAGGCCAGACCCAAGATACGTCCAAAGACAGCATCCGGGGGTAGTAACAACATACAGTGTAGGTAAATTATGCCTCGATTGGCTGCAGAAATCTACACTACAGGATGTGAAACAACACTTATCCTTACTTAAAGAAGACGCAGACCTTAGGGAATTCTTGCTAGGACCAAGAAAACCACGTCAAAAACGTTTCATGTATGCCAGCATTTATGCTGCCGATAATGAAACATGGAAATTGTCAAAGATGGAGGCCGCAGAACGAATACGTGAACTTGACCGTATTAATTTAGAGAAAACACTCACTGTGGTCGACAATGGGTTAACAACTTTGTCCTCCAGAATATATTCATTGGACAACATTGTATCCTCTGCTATCGACATACTAGAACAAGATTTGGCGATGTTACAGCAAGGCCAATCTCAATTACGTTCTATTGTGTTATTAAGCTGGACGGTGCAATCTTTGCGTGCGGGCTATGTGCCTTGGCGTTTCATCAACACATCGGCTCTGTTTGCAGAATACAATCTAACTGATAAACAGATCGAACTGGCACAAAGAGGAGCAAAGTATACAGTGCTGAGCATTGAAAAACTGGAAAAATTACCATTCACAGTGGCAGAAAAACCAGCTACAGAATGGCTCATTCATGGCAAAATCTCACTACCTGTGACTACTTTTCAGTTTCAGTATTGCCTCAGACAAATGCAAGCAGGCAAATATGAAAGGTTGGGTAAGGAATACATTAAGACATCTTGGAATTTACCGTATATATATAGATGTTGGAGTGGGGATCGTGAAGTGTTTTTGAGCGGTACACACTGTAAAAGTGCACTGAGCGGTTCACTTATATGTCAGGACATTTCTTTGCAATGGTTCTGTGGCAAATTTGTCTTGCCACCAGCAGGGTACACCAGTTGCTGTGATTAATCCAACGTTTGGACAACTTTCGAATGGGAGTTACCTCATGTTGAATGATCAGAGTTGCTGCGGCATGTTGCCCGGCATCCCATAACTAGTAACGGTCAACTCCAGGGTCACTTGCTGTATGCAAGTATTGTTTGCCCCAATAGACACAGTCAGGGAGTCGCCTTTGTGGCCTTCGCTGAACGTCTCTTTTATAAGATTTGATACTTTGAGCAGAATAAAAGCCATGCTTTTGCAACAAACCGTGCCTTTGACCTCGGCCAAAGAAACCTATGATCTACAAGTAGCAAGGACTTCGGCTGAGATACAGACTTTAATACGTACAAACTGCCCTATACATTTCGTGGAAATGATAGGACGTATGTTTAACATGTCAGATACAAGCGGAATTGTACATGTATTTAAGAGCATCTGTTCCGGTCTGTTAGCACCTTTCCAGGCAATACTCGGAATCATCCCGAACTTTGCACATTCGGTGTTTGGTGGCATACCATTAATTCTAGCACTTGTTGCCGGAATTCTATTTCTCTTCCTGCTATTACGCTATGGCCAGCCTATTCACAGACATCACTCTGAGCGAAATGGAGAAAGCTTTACTTGAACGAAAGTGCAGTGAGCGAATAGTACAGCTTTTGGGCATGACTCGTCTACGGGACCTGAATACCACGTGGTTACTGTCATTTAGACCAATCTGGCAAGATTGCATCTTACCTGTGCTACGATGCCTCCTATGCGGTGAAGAATGCGTGTTAGACACCTGTCTAACATTTCCATCAGCAACGCCAACGGATATCGATACTCTGCTGGACCCTATTACGGCCCATGCTATGTGTTGTCCCCAGAGGCTACCAATCCTGATGACAGCATTCATTGAGATCTCACAGACGCTTCCGGCTGCTGCTGAGGTACGAGAAAGATCTACAGGCACACAGGTAACAACGGACGCGAACATTGCTGCGGCATCCTATGCTGAAAGCGATGCTTCACATCTCTGTGCAATTAATCTCCTACATGAGGTGTTCCAACTGACACCAACTTCATTTGACGATATTTTGTCTACAGAAATAGATGATCTCATGTGTACACCAGACCCGTAAACTGACTCTTATTCAGCCCACTGTGTTCCAGAGATGCAGTAACAATTTGGCCTTCATATTTCAAAACTTGGAACTCTTCCCAAAATTGAACTTTTTCCCATTTTTTCGAACTAAATGGCAATTCAATCTGCTTGAAGTAGAACTAGCCTTATAGTACAGACTTCGCGGTACTTCCACAGACACTTGGTCATCTTGTTTGTCTAAAAAGTTCATTAATTTCCATGACATGTAATGACTTTGATTTTGAACAAACTTATCGATCATTTTTTTTCACATGTAAATATTACTGCTTATTTCATTCAAATTGCATCTTATTTTTAATATATATGCCTGAAATGAAAAGCAATGCTTAAAATGTACAGTACCTTTTGCATTCTAATTGGTTTTTAAATGCCTTTTAAATGGTTTTAAGAAATATTTTTAGCAATATGCGGTACTCCATTTAATGTTTAGCATTTTTAAATGTTTAGCATTTTAGTATTATCGTACACACGAAAGTGGAGTGGGTGTTGTATTCCTCTTAGGATGTCCGTATATAGGTTTTCCTGTATCATGTCCTGATATAGGCACAATTCGCCCTGCCCTTATATAGGCATAAAATCCCAGTCCTTATTTAGGCATTAAACCGTGCACTCCAAATACAGGCATGGTCTCAGACATCCGTCCACACTAGCGTCACAACGAGTTCGTGAAGAACAGACCCTTAGGCTTCGGGAGTTTCCCTAGCACAGGACTATTGATTTCTTCAAGGACTCATATATTATGCATGAACCGTTATACCTTAGGGGTTCATTCATGACGTCTTCCGCTGTCCGATTCACGTCAATGCTAACACTCTGAGGTACCTCTCAGGTATAAATATACCTTCCCTAGCCCTTGTAAACTAGAGGAGACCTCGACTTCAGAGAAGCCCGTTTCCCGGCCTGACGCACTGAGAAGACGCTGTCATCCCTGCACACAGAGAGTCCAGCTTCCAGTGATCTGACTTCCCTCGCGGGGTGTTGGAGTTCGAATCTGGCAAGAGATTCCCACCTCTCTCATTCTTAAGGTATGGAGCTGACTAGAACCTAGAGGGACTCTTGGCATACTAGGCATACTAGGCTTAACATACTCTTAGTATACCATAGTAAGGAATACTTCACCTACTTCATACCTCTCCCTACACCTAGGTTAGGTTAGGTACATTGGGGTAGAACTAGCTTAGAAACGCATCGTATGAGTACTCGCATTTTTAGTCTGTGTTATTTATGTAAATGAATATCTGCTAAAGATCATGCTAGCGCAGTATTATTTATTTCTACTGCTTACGCTGTACATTATTTATCTTGCATACTGTCTTGTGATCGTAACTGCACACTTTACTTACACAAGAAACAAGACTGTTCAATAAACCTTTTATTGAAACGCCCTTCTATTCTTTCTGTGTAACTTTGAGGAAAACTAAGTATGCACGAGTGAGCTGAGTGAAATAGTTATCTATTGTTTCCACGACTCTGGGACACGTTCTGATTCTAAAGGGAAACAAAGTGGTCATGTTTTGCGGCTGCCAGAAACTACTCCCTTCTTGTTTGTCAAGGAGTTTCTAGTGGCCTCTGAGCTAGCTGGCACAAGTAATTAAGTTTAATATACTCGATAGAGACATACTGACCTTAGTCCTATGTCAAACCTATAGGGGATATTATTCCAATGCGCAGAGCCTATTAGGGAAATAGGAGCTACACTACATGTTACCAAATAAATGAGCCTCTC
Source organism: Calotriton arnoldi (assembly GCA_963921515.1). Taxonomy (NCBI): domain Eukaryota; kingdom Metazoa; phylum Chordata; class Amphibia; order Caudata; family Salamandridae; genus Calotriton; species Calotriton arnoldi. The sequence goes on along the minus strand of CAWUFW010022361.1, from coordinate 69,639 downwards.
GCTATTACAGTTTGTGTGTCGGACTTGGGACCATGGTCTATCAGTGCCTATATCCACCGAGCTTGTGTGTTTTGTCTGGGGGCAGGCCGCACAGGAACCGCAGGGGAAATGCCCTGCAACCGCTGGTAAGTTCCATAAAGTATCCTGTGTAGAGAATTTCTTAGTTCTCGGTCTTGTATGAACTAGATTGTCTTTTAAGTTATTACTCCTTTTGAAAGCAAAAAGGGGTTGTGTAAAGCGGTTTTTTAAGCCAGTTTGGTAGGGCCCGCATCAGTGGTATCGTTGATTTTGTCTTTGAAGAAAAAATGTAGACGGATTTTCCGGAAAAATTGTGCCATTTCTCGTTGTACTTGGAATGGATCACCGGCAAAGGTAGGGACAAAACCGAGGCCTCTATTGAGAACAGCCTCTTCATCTTGTTCATCCAAAGAAAAGTTCAATGAACACGCAAAACCTCTGTCCATTCAACTCAAGAATAGGCACTACCCCAAGAAACTTATCAATCGCTCTTTAAAGAGGGCTTCTAACAACAACCGAGAAGCATTGATTGAACCACCGGTCGTAAAGGAAGAAATGCTGAGACTCACATGTGTTAACACATTCAGTGCGATCTCCAACGGGATTCAGAAAAGTGTGCGGAAGAACTGCAAAATATTGAATATAGGCAACAAACCGATTCCACAACCCCTTTTTGCTTTCAAAAGGAGTACTAACTTAAAAGACAATCTAGTTCATACAAGACCGAGAACTAAGAAATTCTCTACACAGGATACTTTATGGAACTTACCAGCGATTACAGGGCATTTCCCCTGTGGTTCCTGTGCGGCCTGCCCCCAGACAAAATACACAAGCACGGTGGATATAGGCACTGATAGACCATGGTCCCAAGTCCAACACACAAACTGTAATAGCGAGAGGCTCATTTATTTGGTAACATGCCCATGTGGACTTCGCTATGTGGGTATGACGACCCGCAAAGTGAAACTAAGAATCCTGGAACATAAGAGCACCATTCAGTGCAAGAAACAAGCCACCAAACTAACTAACCACTTTCTCAAGCTTAATCACACAGCAGAAGAGCTACGTTGGACAGTTTTGGAAGAACCATTTATCCCTACTCCTATTACAGATGTTTCTGGATTCCTATTAATCAAGGAGCAGAAATGGGTGTACAAATTACAGTGTGATAGCAAGGGTCTGAATTATGATATACCTTGGACCTCATTATAGTTTCAGGGCTCTGCTTCTTCCAAAGCTATATTATAGTCTGCCACGTCCTAGATCTTCCAATGCTTTATTTAGTCCCAGATGACGTGCAGTTTTTTACACCGATCTGTCCTCAACTGCGAAGTGATCCACTATAATGCATCTGTTTATGACACACTTCATATGGACCCTTAATGCACATATTGGGCACCAAGATGACAACATACTGAAAACGAGTCCCTGGTCCTTATGACCGATTGTCAATCTAACATAAGAGTATGGTATGAATACGGGGCTTGATATCAGCGTAGTGTTTGTGACTGTCATTTAGTAACATTCCTACTGGTGTACTTCGTCTACACATACTTGTTGCTGATGATGTTTCTGCTACTCGACATATTTTATATGACAGTTTTCATGTGTGTTTTTGGTATGCGACAAGTGTGGTTTTGTGACTCATCCTTTCTTGCCGTGTCTCGATAATGATGTGCGATGATTTTCCGCGCTATCAGCCAAGAGTAACTGTTTTTAACGTAATTTGGTGAGAATATGTACCCTGTACTACAACTCCCATGAGCACCCCCATTCCAGCATGGCCTTACGCAACAACGCCTGCGTGGAAGAAGGCCTGCTCTGGGTTGGACTATATTACCCAAGAGCATTTGCTCTGCCGGGTCGTGATTACGTCCACACTGTTTGACAGTGTATATATTCGCCGCCGTCATGGCCGCCGGTTACCTCCGGTTGCAGCTCTTCTAACGCCCGGGGTACCGACAGATAGGTAAGCGGGTGTCACGACGTGGGAGTCATTACATGTAAACTTTCCTTGACTCCAATACGCAATTTGTTTCTTGCAATCTACTGGCTGTGTCATTACTATTACATGATAACACACTATCGACCTCATGGTTTAATGGGCTTATTAACACTCACTCAAACCTGCCATTTCTATTAACAATATCTTTAATATCTACTGATGTCTGTTAGCACAAGATATTGGGCACCACGGCATTGTTCCATGTGACGCGCATAGTTACTGACGAGGTAGCATGACACAGTACTACGGCCAAGATCGTAACTACTCCTAAGTGAGCCCCTTCTAATCACCTATCGCTAGGAGCTATAAATATTTATATCTACGAGTCGCAAGATGATGGAATCCATAACAAATTTTTCTACCACTCACACAAACGATGGAGAGGTGTGCTGAAGTACCCTCGAAAAGTTATGGAAAGCATTTTCTGGTGCAGACTTATCATCTGTGACGATCTCCTTGTCGAGATTAAGCTGATTGCGTCTCACCACTTGCACCAGTATTACTAATATACACAGACGCTACTCAATCTTTCTTCACAGCAATTGAAAGTCGTTTTCACTGCAGACGAGCCGATTATGCTTTATTTTTATGGCTTGTTTTCATTGCAATTACTAACATTATAAGGATAATGTCACCTATGCCCAAGAGTCACATTACTGGCCTTTGCTGAACACTATTCACACCATCTGTGTGGTTCTGTGTAACACGAACTTCCAATATCTTAAGGTCATCTTACAGGCTTCTGCCTGCCGTGGCTGACGTTGTGAACAGCGTGTTCTTATCTATTTTAATGTTGTAGCAGTGTCCGACTGAATATCAGCACCTAGTCTGACATTTGCGCACGTTCCTCTTTCAGAGTGGTGCCTCCCGTCCTGAGCTGTTGCCAGGTGAGGTGAGGCCTTTACTCGTAAATAACGGGTAAGAATAATGTTTATTTCTTTGAATTGTGTACTTCTCAAGGCATTACACTGATGAGTATTTATGACTCACTGTATTGATATGTTGATGTTCTTCAGACGCAAGCTTTTAATTTTCTTTTTCTGTCACTTTTTGTCTTTCATAAGTTCAAACCAGTAAATCGGGTTCACTCCATGAGGTACTACTGGTTTTGTATTCTCAAATTCTTTAAACATTCTTCATTTATTGCACGTATTTCGCGCAGTAACACTTTTATCCCTAGGTCCTGAAGAAGGTTGTGACACATTTTTGGGTCGACTTGGCCGAAACATGTAGACCTGTTCCTTTTGTGATATGCAGTAAATAGTTTTCACTGCAAGTGTACTGTTTTTAATCCTGACACAGAGAGTGAGCTAATAAAGTTTTTCTCACTCCCAGTAGTTAGTTTTAGCATCACACATTTCACTGTTTCTTTTGCGCTGCGCCTGTCACCCTACCAGTTTAATGTTTCACCTCTGATGGATTTTAGTATATCCTTTGCAGAATAGGAATCAAAACATCCCTGAGCTCCTCCCTCACAGTGAGGGGGTTGTAGCCCTTGGCGGAGCTAGGTGTTCCCGCCAAGAGGAGAATCCCAGATGATGAAGTATGCCACCTCGGTGGGTAATGGGATTACGTCCTAATTATAGGACTTCTTTCACTAGTGACTAGTTATCTTGGCTTGTGTTGTGTATGATGCTCTTCTATAGCACACTAGACCTGAGGACTCTGCACGTTTTTGCATTTGGTTTTGGTTATCCTGGACCATGTCTGTATCATAGAAAGCCATTGGAAGTGGGTTATCCAGGCTGTGATAACAACACTTATTGTGATAATTTTTACATTGAGAAACAGAATGTTACATTGGTGGCTTGGCATTACAAGGAATTGATAGTTACCCGAGAGGCTGGTTATTATCCAGCTTGTTGTCCCATTGTGAAAAGCACCGACACTTCACTGTATATAAATTGTTCAGGAATAGTGCAGTACAAAAATACGATCCCTTTGGTGAATGACAACGACCCGAGTACTTTTGGAATGAACTCTAGGTATGCAGCAGTGGACTATGAGGGACCGATTTACGCACACCCAGGGTTTTACTTTTTGTCCTATGGAACATATTCCAATGTCCACAATGGTACTGATGATGTAGCTCTTGGAATGGTATTGCCTTTAGGTGTTCCTTGTAAATACGCTACGCCTAATATTCAATGGGTTAAAAGGGCTCTAACAAAAGAATTTTGTGAGGGAGTGACCGATATAGAGGTCAATAATTATAGTAATGGGATCACTTTTGGAAACATCCTTTCTTCTGTTTTCACTTTGGGTGGTACCTCTATGGCTCGGGGTGAGAAAGCTAGAGAATATTTTGGGTGCAAGTTGCAAATTTTATGCAATACTACCGTGGCAGCTTTACACGACATCACCACTCAGTTGGAGAGTGTGCGAATATATGCAGAACAGACTAGGTATGCAGTGGATTTTATTTGGGCTAATAGTGGTGGTGTACACGGGGTAGTTGGCGATCAGTGTGTGATAGGGATCAAGAATATGGAATAGAATATCACCAAACATATTTTGGATATTCTCGAAAATGTAAAAGGAATGGAAAGTGGGAATTGGAGTCGGTCTCTTTTTGGTAGCTGGGGTTGGATTTTTGAAAAAGTGATTTATTTGATTGCGATATTGGTGCTCTGCTGGGTTCTTATTCAGTGTCTTCCCTTTTGCTGTTCCTATTGTACTGCTATCCTCACGCCCAAAAAGAAAATGTCAATTCATGACACAAATGCCGCAATCATGATCCAAAAGGATATTGAGGATATGATAAACATCGATGAGGGAATTTTCGAAACTTCTTCCCTCCTTACTGTTTCACTTCCTGATGTTGATATTATGGAGTGCTCATAATTGTTTATCAATGTGATTTCATTTCTGTTTGATTGTTGCTGTTAGAAAATGTTTTAGCTCATGCTAAAAGGAATGTCTGTTGGAATAGAAAGCGTTTATGCTCACGCATGCTCCATGTAAGTTAGCATTCGCTGCGCCATTTTCTTCTTTTGGTGCCATTTTCAGCTGTTCGAAACTGATCTAGTTTATTTCCGAGAAACGCTCCTATTTGAGTTTCGTTTCTTCACTCTGGTTTTGTTTCAGTAATGAGCACACTGTTCATGTCAGCACATAGCTTTCTAATCAGATAGAGGCCCTCTCCCCCTTGTTTGGCAGCAGGCTCCACATGGAACGACCTTGGACCATGTAACTTTGTGTAAGAGAGGAGCGCTGAATCATTTTTTCTGTATTTCACTGTTTTACTGCACCTGCTTGGAAAATTCCACTGTGGGTGTTTTTTCGCCCGATCACGAAGCGTACATAATGTATCTCTATGCTTGTTGATTTCAGTTCCCTCTGTAGCACTCCTAGCGACTGGGCAGATGAGGCTCCGCTCTGAGTGTATATGAATAAACAGGTATGGGTTTGTATTCTCTACTGTCTGACCGACTCTTCATTTAGTACAGAAGGCTGAGAGGTGCTCATTAGTGTCCCGGGTGGCCCTAAATGGGTTACTTCCTTCATCGTGAGAGTCCCACGAGTGATTTTAAAAACCAAAAAAAAGGGAAACAGTACAAAAAACAACATCCATGATAAAAGTAGAGGGAAGCTCTCAAAAGACCATGTTCAGCTAACTGTTTAGAGGCTCTTGTGAGAGTAATAACACCTTAAAAATAAACTGCTGGTATCATGTATCCATTTGAGAGTTACAAGAACTCAGCAAATACACATTAACTTCTGAAATATTGAATATTTATCTGTTTAATACACTGATTTTACAAACGTTTTGAAAACTATAAACCATACTCTGTTATATTAGAACAAAAAATCTTTCTTATTAAAAAATAATGTCTAAGCACTATATATAGTACAATATCATTCTACCAAACATAGACACATAAATAATTTAAAAAAAAATTTTAAACTAGAAATTCACTGAAAAACCAAAGGTTAAGGTGGCGTTATAGTAAGGTGTAATAAAAATATGAGTTTCGATTAAAAAAGCTTTAGAAATTCACTGAACAAGCCAAAGGTTAAAGTTACGTTATAGTTAGGTGAATTTCTCAGTGACAACGTTAACGTTTTGAACTAAAAAAAATCTAGAAATTTAGTAGTTATAGTTACTCAGACTCGTGTGTTGGTAATTTGGTAATGTTTGGCATTATTGATATGCCAAAATGAAAATAATAAAATATAAACTGTTGAAGAAATATTCCTTTCCCAACAGAACCTATTGTATCTATATACTAGCTCAACTTTCCAGCATGTACATTCTCATAGCTCCTCAGGATTTGGCTCTCGCATGTAGGGGAGGGTCCGTGGAGGGCTAGCTTGAGCTTAGGTGAAATGCTGCATCTCGGTCAAGCTCCCAGTTGCTGTATTCTACAGAAGACTTTTTTGAAAGCCATCCACTTAATACAAACGTTTTTGCAAGTTTCAAGCTCCTGTCAGTATCGCCTGCCGCTATCCACAATTCTTCTATCATACCTTTAAAGTTATTCCTTTCTGTATCAGACGCACTTGCCACATCTTGTTCAACTGCTTCTGACATAACTTCACTACCTGGGTGATCATATGTAAAGATGGGCCAGTATTCTGCCATTACATTCTTCTATGATGGTACAAACTTTACCTTCTTACATTATTCCTGTAATCTTGAACTTAACCCAGCAATATATGCTCACAGATTTAAACCATTCCAAGAAGAAAGTAACCTGACTAGTGGCTTATGATCCATCCTCAAATCAAACTCACTATACCATATATAATTGCAGAAAAGATCTACTGTCTGTATGCAAACTAGTGTCTCCTTCTGGATCACTGCACATGTTCGCTCTGTGATGTTTAAAGAATGGGAAATAAATGGACACATTCAATTCATTCAATTCAATATGAACTGTTTTTGAGACAGGGCCAGCCAAACCATAAGAGCTGGCATCAATTTTTGGGGGGAAATATTTCTTTATTAGCATTTTTACCACTGTGCACATACACATCATCAGCATCATCTTATCCAGCAGTAAGTTCAGAAGCTGGTATACAAATCACATTGACAAGAAGAGTGAACGCAATAACAACAGCCCCCTTGGTGGCTTACTACAATGTGTGATTGTCACCTTGATATGACTGTCCTTCAATGGTTTGGGTGCAATAGTTGAAGAGAGGGAGGGGGGTCAATAAGAGAGAAATTGAGGACAAAGTGTTCTAGGAGATCAAACTAGGGGGTTTGGGGATGGGAAGAGAAGGACTTTCCTTAGGCTCATGCAGGTCAGAGGATATTGAGGTTGGAATGGGGACCGCAAGTAGCAGCACATCCATAAACAGAAAAGGAGGCGTACCAGTGAGAATGGTTTCAGTGGGTCCTCAATTTATAGTTACACTCATGCTAGCATTATATTGCAACATCTGTGGGAAAGCATGCAGTGACTGTTGCCGCAATAATACTGGTTTGAACCCATGCAATCAGTAGTTCAAGCAGCACATTCTAAGGCCGATATTCTGCGTCTGAGAGAGCATTACACACTATCCAATAAAGGAACTTAGATCCTATTGTATACCTCCAGTGAATCCTGCACTCTCCAGATGAATCTTTCATAGCAGGCTAATTGAAAGACCTCTATCATCCATTCCCTGTGGGTAGTGTTTGAGACTTCCAGTGGGAGAGTATGAATAATTTACCAACAACTATTGGGGTAGCCTTCCATCGCTGCCATTGAGAAAATACGTATATAAATGCTCGTTCCATAAATGGCTGTAAGGGGATGGCACTAGAGGTTGTCAAAGTGTCCAAGATGTGAGAGAGGTCACTCTTCTTAAGGTCACATCTTCAGCACAATGGGTCATGGCTCAGTCCTGAACTAGCCAATCAGATTGGTGTCCAGTACCAGTTATGGAGAATTAAATAGAATGTGAACTTGAACCGGGACTTTCGCAATCCGTTGTGGGCATTTATAATTGGCGAAAATCAATCTTCATCTGTGTATTCTACTGAAATATTAATTTGCTATGTGTTAGACTGGCCCTCTCTGCAGGGTCACCCCCAAACTTTTTGCCTTCACTCTTCCTATTTTTTCTGAAATCATTTTTATTGGCCATAGGCCTGTGCACTCTACAATGCTAACCAGTGCTAACATGTTTGTGCTCACTCCCTAAAAACAGGTAGAATTGGTTACACCTGATTGGCATATTTAATTTATTTATAAGTCCCTAGTAAAGTGGTATACCAGATACCCAGGGCCTATACATTAAATGCTATTATTGGGTCTGCAGCACTTATTGTGCCTCCCAGTGATGTAGCCCCATATAACATGCCCCAGGTCTGTCATTGCAGTCTGAATTCAGTTTTAAACTGCCAATTCGAATCGGCAAGAAAAAACATTGCCAAGCCTTAAACTCTCACTACATATTTCAAACCCTAAAGTAGGCCCTAGCTAACCCATAAGGCAGGGTGCATCATAATTAAAAGGTAGAACATGTACTTTTAAGTTTCACATGTCCTGGTAGTGAAAAACTACTAAATTATGTTTTCCCTACTGTGAGTCCTACCTCTTCAATAGGAAAACATTGGGTTGCCTAATTAAATTTAATAAGTGCTCACATTTGATTGGTAACAGGTAGGACTTTCATGTTTGGTGTCTGAGAAATTGTAATGCAACATCCTCTTTAATAGTAGAGTTGGGTTTTAATTCATAATTATTGACAATGCCACTTTTAGAACCTTGGCATTTTCTTGCCCATTTTCTTGCCCTATTTGGTGCTTGCAGCCTGTTCCTGTGCCACATGTTTGGGTTTAGTGGGCAGTTGGACTTTGTTTATTCCTCCCTGACAGTCAAGCAATAGAGGGATTAGGTGTCCTGGATGGGCCATCACTAGCAGGCTCGGGGGTTGAACTGGGCACAGTCCCACTTGCAATTCAATAGGCTGTACCCTGCCTTAAGACAAAGGAATTCACACCACTTCATTGTTCAGGCAGATAGGCTGGAGTCAAGGCAGGGGAGGCAGGAAACTCCAAGCACTTCAAAAGGAATTCTCTAGAAACTTCTCCTACTTCAAACAAAGTACCAAGTACTAAAATGGGACCCTCAGACCCACTCTTCAGGTCACTTTCTAGATCTGCGAAAGGACTCTCTGAAGACGGTCTGGTGCTGTGGCCTGCTGTGTACCTAAGAATACTGCTTTGCTGCACCTAGAAGGACTGCTTTGCTGCCTGAAGCCTGCTTTGAACCCTCAGAGGTCTGCTCTTCTGCTTGAGCGCTGTTCCACTCCTTGAGCCCAGGACTACCAAAGTGTGCATGGGCCCAGTTTGAGTGAGTCCTGACCCGCCAAGTGGTGCCTCTCCAGGCCTGGACCCTTGGTAGTAGCATTAAAGGTGCCCAGATAGACAAAATCCAAAATGTTTCACTTAAAGAAATTTTGACAAAAAACTGCTTTGACAACAGAGAGGAGACCGGTGCCAACCTGCTTGTCTATCCACCCAAGGTGCATCTCCAGTTGGTCTGACTTCGCTGCAGCTCCCTCTACGTTCTTCTAGCAGTAGCAAATCCTGTTCAGTGGTCCTTTCACAGAATCGGTATCTGGCCCCATGGAGTCCTCCTAAGCTACAGTCTCCAGCCTTGTCCCGCTGGAGATTTTTTACTTCCAAAAAAGTGACTAAGTATGAATGCGGAAATCTGAATAAGATCAATAGAATGGCCTTTAAAAACTTAAGGATTGAAATCAGGTTCTTGTAAATCCTTAACCTCTGCAATCCATACAAATGTCCAAATGTATCATCAAAAATGTCTTTAGTTCTAAAAGTCCATGTTGATCCAGAATCTGCAAGTAAATCCAATTCTGTGCAGTAAAAGTGTACGATAAGCAGAGGTGGCCCATTTTTATCCTTTTGTACTCCTGATTCTCACTAACATCTTTTACAACAAGCCCAAAAAATGAGCTTTGTCAGCTATTTGCGCCATGTGTTACTACCATCATTAACTTGAGGCTCCCCCATACTATTTTATTACCATCACGGCAAACTCATGCAATGTCCCACTCTGTCACAATTCTTACACTCCCTACCAGTAGCCTGTCACCACTAAAACTATGCAAAATGAATATAGATTCCGCACTTGTGGAATGTTAAACTTTTCTCAGTTGTTCTTTTTCTTTATTTCTTTTTCTATCCTCGGTATATGTATAACACTACCAACATCACTGTCTTTCTTATCCCCTTTTACTCATTAACAGTTCTCATCCACGATACCAACTGCTCAATTATTTAGCAACTGTGATAACTTTATCCAGTGGAGGGCCACCTATGAACCAAAGCCTTGTGTTTTTTATTTTTGGCTATTGGTGTGACAATTAACTAGTCTTTGATAATTTAATCCCCATAGCATGAAAGTTAAACAAATTTGAAAGATATTTCCATCCAGTAAATGATTCAACCTCCTTTTCTTCCCGCACGTAAAATGAATATCTCAAAAGTATTAAATTGACCCACAGACTTTGAAATAATTCTCAAACCTCAAAAACATATTAAAGTTCCCTTGAATCAGAACTATTTATAGTAGTTCTGAACTGTTTTTATTTCCTTCACTGTAGACCCAATAGTCCCTTGATAGTGTGAGACGAGCTACGGCGTTCTGCACCACTTGTAATTTTGATAGCAACGTCTCATTTGCTGAGGCCAATAGGGCATTACCTTAATTCAAACGGCTCATGACCAGAGCCTGGATCAACGTTTTCCTCACTTCAAGTGGGAGGAAACGCAGGGCTCTTCTCAGTAAATGCATCATATGGAAGCACAAGCCAATAATGAACGAAACCTGCTCAGTGGCGTAGCTAGACCTTTTGCCGTCCGTGGCGGTCGGGGCGATTGCCGCCCCCACGACAGCCACAGGTGAGAGTGGGGGGGTGGCAATGGTCCCTGTGTCTGCTGTCCTGCGACAGCCGCAGGTAAGAGCAGGAGGGTGCCGCCAACCCCACAACCCGTCCCCACCCCCTCCCCTTCCCTTGCTCTGCGACTGAACCTGCTCTTTCAAGATAAGGCATTGGTCCAGTCGAACTCCCAAATTTTTAACTCCCTGTTTTGGTGTTGGAGCTATACTAAGTTCTGGAGGCCACCAGTCAGGATTCCAAAGCAGTTGGGCCTTCCCAAACAGCATAATTTCCATTTTTCCTGCATTTAGCTGGAGACAGTTTTCTGTCATTCATGTAGCAATGGCTTTCATCCCAGCAGAAAAAGATTCTTACATTTTGACCAGATATTTGTCAAAGGGAATTAGAAGCTGTGTGTCATCTGCATACAATATGATTTCAAAACCAAAGGCTCTGACAACTTTGGCTAGGGGGCAACATAGATGTTAAAAAGAGTTGGGTTAAGACAAGAGCCCTGAGGCACCCCCTATCCAGCATCATGGTATGAGACTTATAGGAGCCCAGAATGGCAGATTGAGTCCTATTGGAGAGGAAATCACCAAGCCATTTTAGCGCTGTTCCGTGAATACCAATTTCCTGCAGCCTACGAAGTAGCCTGGGATGAAACACAGTATCAAATGCTGCGGACAAGTCCAGCAGCACCAACATAGATGGTAAATTGACATCGAAATTGACATTGAAAGAGCTTCTGATAATGTCACTGACTGCTGCCAGAGCTGTCTCTGTACTGTGTGATGGCCTGAAGCCGGTTTGTGATGGATCTAGAATCTTATTTACATCTAGATATTCCTTATATTGTTTGTTTATGAGTCCCTCCAACAGCTTGCTCAATAAATGGTGTAGCGAAATTAGTCGATAATAAGCAAGATTGGTCAATGCCAGATTAGCCTTTTTTGAATGGGTCTAACCTGTGCCGCCTTCCAGGTCAATGGAGTTTTCCCTGTATTGATAGATGAATTAAATAGGGAGCAGATCGCAGGAGCTAGCTGATAGGAGAGATCTGCAGAGATTCTCGGAGGGCAAACATCTAGAGGAGAGCCTGACTTAGCTAAAACAAGGATTTTCTGAGTTGCCTCCGATGAGGAGCATTCAAATTTACCTAAGCTGGTAATAGAATTGGGGGGTGGAAGTGCCCTGAAATCAAACTCTTCACATTCCTGATCAGGTGAACTGGAAAAATTCTGATACATTTTTTAAATTTTGTTTTCAAAATGATAGGCTAGAGAGTCACAAAGTGCTCATAATGCATGTATTTCTTGGAAACAAACATCAGGATATAGTGTGAAATCAGTAGATAATCTATACATCAGAATGTTGGGTCGGTGTAGGAGTAGTCCTTCTCTCCAGGGTGCAGGTATCTAAAGGTGTCCTCTTGGCCCATGAATGCTATTTCTTTTTTTAGTTCCCCTGCATGGCCTCTGTATTAGAGTACAACCTTCTGTCCATATCCAGCTCCCTTTGAGTCCCCCAGCTGGACATGCAAGAGTTTCTGGAGGAATTATTCCTGGTCTGAGTTTGGGGTGTAGCAACTAAGTAAGGTGTTGGTTTTATTGTGTGATGCCAATTGGACTTTGGTGTAGCTTCCCTCGCCATCCCCCCTGACTTTAATATTTCCACTCCCTACATGATTTTGTAGCGAATGGCTACATCAGCAGTTTTTGTGGATGCTGAGGCTCAAAATTGGTTGTGGTAGTGTATGTGCTGCTTTTGGAATTTATAGCGATGCATTAGGTGGTTTCCTGTAGAAAGATCACATCTGGGTTGTGCTTGATTCTTTACCTGCACACTTGCTTAGCCTTTCTTCAATAGTTCAGCCTTTTACATTAATTGAAAGTAACTTTAATGATTATGTGGGATGTAACATGGTGTGCCTTGTTTCACTGTGCTAGAAGCCTCTGCTCTTGACTTCCAATGCCCTTCCTTGGGTCCCTCCTCTGTCCGTGCTTGTGTGAAAAGTAACAAGCTAGAGCTGGCCAACTGGGCCCAACAGGAATACCTGTGGTAGATGCCTAAAATTGTGAAGTGTGCAAGCAGAAGGGGTACATCAGGTGGAGAGTAGTGAGATTCTGAAGGTGGGTCAGTGTTCCCAGTTACCTGTCTTCCTTTACCCAGTCCCACAGTCCCACTGGCACCTCACCCAGTCTTTTATAATTATTATGGTGCATTTGCCACTGACTGTTCATGATTCCATAGCTGCTTCATCTGGCTGATTGTGTGATTCTGGACATTCGTTAACACTTGTACTGCTCCTAACCTCTTCACATGTTGGGACACATCTTCCTTCACCATCACCATGTTAGGAAGATTACTTCATTGGGCCTGTTCTTTGCTAGGTTATCTGCCATATTGGGTGCAGATCATCCCCTCCAGGGGGTTTTAAACCTGACTTTGTCTACATCAACCTGGAGACCCTGGAGTTCTTTTGCCTCTTGTAGCGATAACACTATCTTCTGCTGGCCTTTCTAGTTGAACTGGAGGCTGTACAGGTAGCCCCCATTGGTAGGGGATGTCTTCATATCTGTGAAAGTCTGTTACTGGGCATGCATTTTCTCAGGGCAATGATTAAGAGACTCTGGTACAACTATAGTTTGTTGCCTCTGAAGATTATGGAGTGTTTCTCCCTCATTTAATTCCTCCTCTTTTAAAAAATACACTCACATCAGGATGTCAGGGGGGATTCTTTACAGTCCTATTGCGTACATACATGATTTGTCTGACCCAGCTTGATCAGAGAAGTGTTTTGTAGGTCCTTGATGGCATATAAGAGGTCTTGCACAAATGTATAGATGTTGCAACCTACAGGACTCCTACGGACTCGCCTGATTCTAATGTTGTTGCACCATGCGTGATTTTCTAGGTCTTCTTGTTCTTGGAGTTTGATATTTTTCCTCCTTGAGGGCCAGGATCCTATCACAGAGTTGGGCCTGCTCCTTAAACCTGTCACCCACTACTCGTTTCAGATCATCAACTCCCCCACTTTAATGACTTTGCTCCTCACCTCATAAATGCAGGTCTTCAGGTTGGTTCTAATCAACAACACCATGATGCAAATTTATTTCAGGAAATGTTCTAGGGAGACTTAGTTGATGGGACAGTCCTGATGATTCATTTTATAAGGGTTTGATAGGACATAGCGTTCTAGATTCTGCTACATCTTTTTTGAGGTTGAGCAAGCCCACATTTCGGCTACCAAATATTCTTTCAGGTTCCTATCTCGGACAATGCCTCCATCACCTAGATGCCAAGGTCTAAATACCAGTGTGAGTCATAGGTTCAGAGGCTTCCCAGTTGCCCCCAACCAGCTGACTTCCTGTAATACATTTCATATTATTTATTGCCTTTATGATGTAAGTGTGTTGATGTTTAATTGTACCTCGTGGTTGCAGTTGAGAACGGCCAGGTGAGGATTCCTGCTTCAACAGTTAGTTGATGCGGGGATCTGAGCTGGCTGGTTGCTAAACATCGTGGGTGTTGTTGTAGACTCATAATAAACTCTCTTTGATACTTCGTCTAGTACATTCTACCTACAACACTTCCCCAGTGGACTTATCATACAGGCATGTGTGCTTCATCAGCTTGAAGTTCTCTTCGCTTTTTGGGCCCCCTCTGGAGTTGCTTCCCGTGTTGCCCCTCCTCTGGTCTGCTGATCCCCAACAACAGTGCAGCCTTTTTCAACTCTAGTTCACCTCCCAGGTGCTATGCTTTCCTCCTTCAATGCAGGGGGCTATATTGTAGGTGTGATACCACCTGGGTCCCGGTCAGTGTCCCAGTTGGGGGTCTGGGCGAACGTACAGGTCTGTGGTGGGGTCTATTAAGATTCTTAATGGGTGGTAGCATCCTGTCTTATACAGGCCTATGGTCCAATTGTCTCTCTCGTGGGGTGAGTTCATGGGCAGTCTTTGGCACACTTCTCATGCTTGCTCTCTGATAGGCGTGGGCCACCCTACTACACCCCAGTCTGCAGATCGCCAGCCTCTTCTTTCATGATGGGGTAGATCTCCTCCACCCTCACCACATGTGATTGTTTCGACTACTTATAGTCCCTTTGGCTGGCTCCTCCAGTTGTACCTGTGTTTGGAGCCTTCCGTTTTCCAAGGCTTCGCTCATTCTTCTGAGGACTGGCCTTTCCCTCGTCTGTGCATGCCAAACCTAAGTACGCTTATTTGCCTCCTGTCCCGGCCTTGACTCTCCCCTCTTGGCATTGTTGTCCACTCTGCCTGCTACTTGCTCTGAAGTTGGGCCGACTTTTGATGGAAGTTATCACTCCTGTCTCATTTGGAATCTTAGGTGCTCCTGGAGTGCATTGTGCAAGTGCCTTGTGGGCTCCTGACAAATGGGCCACATGTATCCAAGATGGCAGCTGCTGCACTCCGTGGCTGATCCCCTAGTTGACCCACCTTTCTTCCATTAGTGAAGGCATCTGGGATGTTTATCAGCTCTGCAGCGCCATGCCTGGACTGTCTGCAATTCATGTCACAGCTTATGATACTGGATAGCACCAATGGGTGCAGGACGACATGGAGCCGGGCTTCTCTGTGCAGCATCCCACTTCATGCTTCTGTGACCAATCATAGAGCACCACAAAGGTTCATAAATCTTCTGTCAAGTAACCATTATATTTCAGCCATTTATGCCACATTCATGAGTCAATCCCTGCCATGCACCCCGTCAATATTTTACAACGAGAGCTCAGCCTCTTGCCCCATTTTGTAACAATAAATGGGCAGCTATGAGGATTTTTTTCACTCCCCCTCAGGTGATTTTGGATGGTGCATTTGGAGAGATGTAGCAGTAACAGCTGCTGTCTATGGGTCTCCACTATAAGGGCGTCATCAGGAGAAGTGAAAGAACCAAGAAGCATTGGCAACAGAGTCCACATTATACTTTCTTTCCACCAGAGACAACTTTGAACAGGAACATCCAGTACCTGGGAAATGCAGAAATTATAGCACAATGGGGGTTTTAAGCCTGCATGCCTATGTGCTCTTTCTTTCCAGAACATTACAATGAGATCATCAGCCACAATTCTGGGCGATCTGCCTTTGTTCTAGAAGAGTTCCATGAAGTCTCCAGACCACCTGCCTCCAGAAGCCAATCCAGTGCAAGCAGCTAGCCCTCCTTTCTCTGTCCACGCTGAGGGCCAGGAAAGTCCTAGCAGCCTCTCGGTCCACTCTGAGACCAGGGCTTTTACTAGAATAGTTGCTTACCCACTGAGCATTCATACTCGCCTCCTCTCTCCATGGAGCGGGATCGGGATGGTCCTGCAGTGCCAGCATCCTCCTCCAGTACAGTGGCCAGTCTCCTGAGTCCCAGCCATAGCTTGCAGAAAGGGATCCAGAGTGGACTCCGTGGTGGGGGCAGCACTCTCCCCTCGGCCTGCTGGATGGCAGTCAGGTCACTGAGGAGAGATGGAATCCACAGCTGCCAAAAGGAAGGCAGCTTGTGGCCTCTTGAGGTCTCTATGGTCCCCGTGTGAAGGGTCAACCATAGAGAAGGAAAAGGAGACAGTCATTTCTGTTCTATGAATAGTCTATACAGGAAAAGGTATAGCAAAGTGCGCTAAACACTAAAAAATAACCTTTCGCCTCTCACGCACCTCATCTAGAATTCGTATCCTAGTGAAGTGATTTCCTTTTCCTTGTGTCAACTCCCTCGTAAATCGTTACAAATGATCTCTACACAAAAGTCACCAAGCAATTTTGAAAAACAATACATTAACTTCTGCTAGAATCCCCTCTCTACGCCCACATGTAGAGGAAACACACACCATTCCCAGCACCACCGAAACGACTGGACTGGGGATTTGAATGGGGCAAACTACTAATAGCCATTTAGATCTGGGTGCAAATACTAAAAACCGGGTGAAACTGGTTTGGCACCCATTTTAGCCCTTGTTCTAGTTACGAGTGCAAATACAACACCCTTGAGAGCCACTTAGTGGCATATTTTGAACTTTTCCCAGTGTGCTGCGAGTGACAGGAGGAAGCGTTGTTTCTGTTTGCATTTTCACAGGACACTGGAATCTTACCTGGAATTTAAAAGGGGTACTGTAGTATTACCATGACTTTTAATGCAATTACCGCATCAGTGCCTAGTAATTATCAGGCACTTTTAAAATTAAAATGCTACTAGGAAGAAAATGATTTCTGGGAACCTATTTGGACATTTATCTTTCCATAGAATTACACAATCATGTCTGAAATGAGGGGCTTAATTGAATGCAAAAACACACCTGGTCATGAGCAAAAAATGTTGTTTTTGCGCCTAAAACTGGTATAAATACCTAAAGGACGTGAATATGCAGCTCTTGAAGTTCTTACGGAAGGATTGCTGGTTGGCAGTGGAAGGTAAACCAGTGGGAGGGGCACTGGGGAGGTGGGGGTCTTTACTCATGAAGATGAGCCTTCACAAAGTGGAGCAGGAGAAAGATGGATAGCAAGAGTTTGATGCTGGAGCAAAGACATTTGATAGATGAGTGCATGAGGATCATCCATAAGGCTTCCAGGTTTCCGTTTCTACAGATAAATATAGACAGAAAACAATCTATTTCCTGTCTGTATTTGTTTTTAAAAGCGGAAAAATACAGAAAATTGTGCTTCTTATGAGTGACTCTCTTTGTTGCCCTTCATGAGTTCCAGACCAGCTGCCAAGGCAGATAGACACCATTGGGATTAAAATCAGGATGAGATTCCCTTAAATATAGACATATGTTAACATATATTTGCATATAATGCTAATATTTACTTCCTGGTGTAGTGCTTTGTTAAATTTAGTTGCTTAATTTGCTAAAACGCTACAGGAATCAAAGCATGAGTGCATGTTTATCAGTTAAATAAAGTGGGAATATACCATTTTATGACCTATTTTTTCTCAATACATAAATTAAATATGGATAAATACCGGGGGCGTGGCCAAGCTGCATAGCACGATTGCTGCAAGCTAGAGCTGCTCCGTCCTACCTGACTCCCTCACAACTATCCGCCACATGAATCCGGCCCCTGAGGGGAGAATTAACTGTCGGAAGGTATACCAACCCCAGCGCTGAAAGAATCGAAACGGAGGGACTCCCATAGCCGGAGTTACGATCATACTGAATTTTGGCCTACACTGACGCCCAAGCCGGGCCCTGGAGTTAACACTGCAGCCGAGGGCGCGGAAGCACATCGCGGCAGGGGTCTGGCGCGAGCCCGGGTTCTTGGCCTGACCTTCGAGGGTGATAACATTGGAACCGAAAGACCGCAAGTCGAGTAACAGTGCCAGGCCAGAGGCAGCAGGGAGGCACCAGGCTTTCGACCTGCAGTGAATCATCGGCGGAGGTGGGGACGGCCCACGAGAGGTATTCCTGTGCTGCGGCGCTGCAGTACTGCATCGAGGTGTCGCGATGCAGGGGGGGAAGCACAGCGTCAGGGGTAGAAGAGCGTGGTGAGGTAGAGGAACCCGCCACCCTCTACAGCAAACCTGTCCAGGCTCCGGCAGTGCTTCCCCGGCATGCTGGTGACGCCCCACGCCAAGATCGGCCTGTAACTGCAGCGACTCCATATCAGGCACATAGGGAGTAAGAGAGAGCCCCGCAAGTGGCTTAAACCTGAGTGCTATCGGGCACAAGAGGCGGCGGCAGACCCCGACTGTACAGGCCGCGGGCGGGTGGCGGCCCCCTCTGCGGCGTGGGCAGTAGTGGCAGGAGCTCTGTGGGCGCCATCAAGGGAGAGGCGGAAACGGTGGCAGCAGTGAGAGGAAACTTTTGTGGACGTTGGGAGCAGCCCTCCAGCCTATCAAGCGCCATCTGGGGCAATTTTGTTGGTGGGCTACTATCTACATTTCCTGTCTCCTCCCTCCCCCAGACCCACAAAACTGCAACACTTGGGGGACTGGGACACACAAAGAGACACACGCCCTCGCATTCACGCTAGGGAGAGCAGTGGTTGGACCCAACTTATATTGCCGCCCTACAGCGTAGCAGAAACCATCTCTGAGAGGGCCAAGATGTCGTCCACGAGGGGCCCCAAGTTAACTCAACAAAACAAACTGGATCGCTACACATTCCCTAAGGAGACGCTCAAAGACCAACAATCAAGGGACGAATCGACGGCGAAACCAGAGGGGGACCTCCCGGAACTCACCCTGAAAGATGTCATGGCAGCAATAACTGGGATCAAAACATCACTGGAGCATAAAATGGACACAATCTCGTCCGAAGTGACTCTCATTAGGGCTGACCTCACAAAAATCAACGAAAAGGTCAAACAAATACAGATTACAACGGCAAGCTTGGTGGACGACACCTCCCACCTACAAAGCGAAATTCGGGAACTGCAAGCTTTTCGAAAATTCGCTGAAAGTAAGCAAGATGATTATGAGGGTCGTCTCAGGAGGAACAACGTACGCATTCTGGGAGTGCCGGAGAAAGCGGAAGGGCAAACGCCAGACATTTTCGTGGAAGACCTTATCCTTAATCATCTGCAACCCAAAGGCCTGGGAAAGTTTTTTGTAATTGAACGGGCGCATAGAGTTCCTGTGGGACGACCGAAACCGGGGGCCCCCCCTCGTCCGATATTGGCAAGGGTGCTCAACTTCCGTGACAGGGATGTGATACTCCAAAACGCCAGGGTGGCCCCGCCGCTCCGCTACAAAAATGCTGAGATCACCTTCTTCCCGGACTTCACGCAAGCAGTACAGAAACAGAGGCGATCTTTTCTTGCTGTCAAAAAGAAGCTAAGAGAAAAGGGTATGAAGTACGCAATGCTGTTCCCGGCTCGGCTTCGGGTGGAAGCAGACGGAAAAGCCTGGTTCTTTGAGTACCCAGAGTCAGCTGTCGAGTGGTTGGAGAGTCGGACAGGAGCGGACGAAATCAACCTCCACAGTCATGGTGGCCGGTCGGGGCTCTAGCCGTGAGAGCGGACCCGCCCTAAGGAACTGTAAGAACTCTCCTCCTCATTGTGCTGTGTTCATGTCTGCGACAGGACCAGGTATCAAGAATCAATGACAGACTCTTGCTGATTGGGGTCGCCTTATATCGTAAAGGGGTGGTAATCCTGTGACTCGGCCCGTCTCGGGGTGCACCTTCATTGTGGTAGTAAAGGGAGGACGGGGGGACGAACACCACATCCCCCACTTTTCTACTTTTAGTTCGTACGTTGGGCGACAGGCACTCTGCATAGTTTTGTAAATGGGCAGTTTCAAGCCCAGAGTGCAGGGAAGCAGGGAGGGGGGTTGTTGGGTTGGGGGTTCAGAGTTTTTGTATTTTATTATTGAATCGACAGGACAAATGTGCAATTATCAAGAGGATTCCATGGCTTATACAGAGTCTAATGAGTACACAATGGGACAAAAGTGTTAAAATATTGAGCTGGAATGTAAACGGGCTTGGGGATAAGGTCAAACGCTGCATAGTCCTACAATACATTAGAAGACAGGCCCCAGACGTCATCCTGCTCCAAGAAACACACCTGGTGGGTAACTCCTGTAAGGCACTAAACAGGTGGGGTTACAAGTTGGTGGCCCACGCAGGATTCACTACCGGCTCCAGGGGAGTAGGCATAATGTTGAGGAACTCCTTTCCCCTCTCAATATCCTCCACATGGTCGGATGACCGGGGTAGATACATAGAAATCACGGAACAATGGGAAGGCACCACACTAATGTTCATGTCGGTCTATGTGCCACCTGGCCTTCAGAGCGATACGTTTAAAGATCTGAGCTCAATACTAATCTCGCTTCTGGAGGGTCTTCTGATGGTGGGAGGTGACTTTAATTCAGTGGTTTCCGGCTCCTTAGACCGATACCCACCTAGGGAGCTTGGGGCCTCATATCGATGGCTTCCTGACTTTCTGGAGGCCTTGGGCCTAGTGGATGTATGGAGGACTTATCACCCAGATAGTATCCAGCACACTTTTCCCTCAGGGGCACATCACAGTCTTTCCCGTATAGACTATCTCCTGGTCCCAGCATCCCAGGCGGCAAATATCCAAGAAATTAGACACATGGCAAGGGGTATCTCTGACCACTCCCCGGTGTGGGCGCACGTAGTTCTGGGACAGAGGAGGGTGGGTAGAATTGCTCCCATAAATCTGTGGTATCTCCGAGACCCAGGAGTCCGAAAAGCGCTCCTCCAAGCCTTTGACCACTACTTCCGAGATAACGAAGGGTCCGTTGAATCCACCCAGGTCCTGTGGGAGGCATTTAAATTGGTGATACGGGGGCAAGCACTGTCACTAATAGCAGGGACGCGAAAAGAGAGATCAAAAGAGCTAGTGGAAGCAGAAAATGAGGTCCTCCGGCTGGAGGAAGAATTAGAAGTTGGGGTTACTCAGGAAAAACTGCACACATTACAGCTCAAAAGGGATGAGTATAAAGCACTGGCCACAGACAGGGCTAAAACCCTGGGGAGAGAAGAACAGGGCAGAATATATGATGTGGGGGACAAAGCAGGGAAGCTAATTGCTTGGCTTGACAGGAAGGAATGGGCTAGTAGGCTGGTACCAGAACTGATAGATAACGATGGCAGGTCCATGACTGACCCTCAAGCAATTGCGAATCAGTTTTCCACGCACTATAGTGTAGTCTACCAAGCAAGCACACCATATACTGAAGTTGACTCCCAGTCACTAATCAAGGACATAGCGCTTCCCACGCTGTCTGCAGAAGACCGGAGTTTACTAGATAGCGACTTTACAAACGACGAAATAGCGCACGCTATCAGGAATCTCCAATCAGGCAAGGCCCTAGGCCCTAATGGCCTACCTATTGAACTGTACAAACTTAGCCCAGACAAACTAGCTCCGCACCTGCGTGCCATGTTTGAGGAGAGCAGGGAGCTGGGGATACTCTCACTGGACCAAAGAATAGCTACATTGATCACCATTCATAAGGAGGGTAAACCAAAGACTACCTGCGCCTCCTATAGGCCGATCTCCCTACTCAATGCGGAACCTAAAATTCTAGCCAAACTCCTGGCGAACCGCCTCGTCAAAGTAATCATTGGGTTGGTTCACCCTGACCAATCAGGCTTCATGACACACCGAAACACCGCCCTGAACCTACGTAGAGTGCATGGTGTTCTGGGGAGAATAGCCACGATCCAGGAGGCAGCGATAATTGTGTCATTAGATGCGACCATGGCTTTTGACACCATAGAATGGCCATATCTTTTTGCAGTCCTCATGAAGATGGGGTTTGGACCAAGCTTCATCCAGTGGGTCAGACTCCTCTATTCGGAGCCCTGGCTCAGGTTGTGGTCAACAACAAAAAGTCTGAAGTATTCAAACTGAGTCGGGGGACTCGCCAGGGCTGCCCTCTTTCTCCCCTCCTCTTTGCCCTTGCCCTGGAACCGCTGGCTGCATGAATCCGTAGAGATCCAGTGATACGTGGACTGCGCTGGTCCTCAGACTGGGAGGACCGCATCTCATTATATGCGGACGACATTCTGCTGTTCTTAGCCTCCCCAAAAGCATCACTCATACGTGTCCTGGATATCTTCGCAATATTTGGAAGATACTCTGGATTCTCCATTAACTGGGGTAAGTCTCTCCTATACGTCCTCAGCGGTACCCCGCCCACCCCACCCCAGGGCTGCCCTATACAAATCACTACAGTCGGCTTCAAATATCTAGGTATTTTTGTCACCTCAGACCAGAAACTCCAATTCAAACGCAATCTGCTTCCACCATTGAAAAGGTTGAAACGAGATATAGCAAGCTGGAAAGCGCTTCCGCTCTCGCTGCTGGGCAAAGCGGCTCTTTTCAAAATGATGTCTCTGCCCCGCTTTCTCTATGCTTTACAGAACTCCTCGGACCTAGTCCCGGCATCCTATTTCAGAGAAATTGAGGGCCTGCAGAGAGATCTGTTGTGGGACGGGAAACCCTGTATAGCATTGGCCAAACTCACTCTCAATTGGTACGATGGAGGGATAAGTCTCCCGGATATCAAAAAATACTACTGGGCGGCCCACCTCACGGCCATCAATCATGGTACCTACGGCCGTGCAGACGATCCAGGATATGCCATGGATAAGTGGCTTCTGCCGGGAGGTAACTACAACCGGGCATTATATTCGAAACCCCAGCGATACCCCCTAACGGGGCCGACTAAACACTCAGTCCAGATCTGGCACATTGCGAATAAAAGTCTGGGATGGGAAAAAAAACTTACATTGGCAACTCCTCTTTGGGATGCCGAGAAACTAGGCAATTTGTGGAAGTCGAAAGGGTTTGACAAATGGGATCTGATCGGGATCTCAAAAATAGGAGACCTGTGGGTGAAAGGCGACGTGGCAACGTTTGTCTCCCTGCAGCGAGATCACTGAGCTAGCTAACTCAGAGTACTTCAGATATTTACAGATCCGCCACACCCTACAGGCGCACCTGTCAAAAGGCTCCTCTCCCCCAGAATCCTCACCACTTGAAGACAGGCTGCTGGATGGCCACCTGCCAGAGAAAGCCATATCCCTGACGTACAAGAAACTGATCAAGAACATGGCAGACCCCCTACGACAAACAAGAGGTGGGAAGGGGATGGTATTGAATTAGATGACGAAGAGTGGCAGGAGGCAGTAGCCTCCCCAAGGGAAGTGGCAATCTCCGCCAGACTGAGATTAGTGCAACTTAAAATCCTTCACAGAATATACATCACTGGGCCCTGTCTGGTTCGCATGGGAAGGGCGGAGAGTGCAGACGACAATGTGGTCGGGAAGGCACGTTTATGCACATAATATGGGAGTGCGACCGCATTCAGCCCTACTGGCGCAAAATATACGATATCCTTAGCGAAGTGTTAACGCTTGCCCTCCACCCTGAAGCAAAAAGATGCCTTCTGAATGTATGGGAACCGACGGACCTGAATAGTAAGAGTATGCATTGGGTCACCCTGGGTCTAATGCTAGCGAAGAGAAACATCACGCAATTGTGGGGAGCTACACAACCACACAGAATAGAGGCCTGGAAAGCAGACTTAGACTGGTGTATGTTCAGAGAAAAGACATTGTATGTTGCACGGGGCTGCCCCAAAAAGTGGTCCCAGATTTGGAACCCCTGGAATGTCTTCCGAGGGAATATCTGTAACCCTCCACGCAGTTTTATGGATGATGATTTACCCTCGCAATGAATAATGTAATTCCATTGTACCATCGCTCTGTACCAATTTGATTATGTACCTGTGAGATGACTGTAGAGTTGACTCCTCTTTAATGTGAACTGCTTTGTCGATGCACTATGTTTAATAAAAAGAAATATTAAAAAAAAATATATGGATAAATAGCAATAAAATAGCCCAAAAATAAATATGGATAAAGACAGATGGAAATGTTAAAAAAATAAATACCATAAAACCGGGAGTCCAACTCATCCTTCATGTAGACTGTGACAAGCCCCCGAAAGGATTTACTTGTCAATGAAAGGACCTTAAATCATTTACTAGCAACCTATCTGGCTGTTTTAGGCTGTGAATGATGCAGTGACTGCGCAGGAGCCCTCAACTGAGCTGGAAAGCTGAGTATTGCAGTAGTCAAGGTGAGCTGGGAAGCAGTATTAGACAACCACACACAGATCGTTTTTAGGCGAGAAAGTAGAGATCCTCCCTAGAAGCTGGTTAATGAGGGAGACTGGTTATATGCTCTAGTTCACATGGAATTTAAATCTTAGCTGCTGGTTACATGTGAATGTGAGGCTTTTTGCTTCTCTTTTGAGAAAAGGTTTTTACCTGACTGCTATATCAATTTGCATAATGGAGGACTGACATTTTCTGCTTCACAGAAAAATCAAACCAGTTCTTCTAAAGGCGCAACTTTTGTCAGTTGTTTAGAAACCTAGGGGCATATTTACGTTCCCTGGCGCATCCCTGCATATCAGCAGGGATGCGCCAGGGAAAATGCGTCATGCAAGTTTACCCTTGCGCCACGTACGATGCGCCGCATTTACAATGCGGCGCATCGTGGCGCAAGGATAAGCAGATGCGTGACGCATCTGCCGGCGGAAGGTTGGCGCAGTGCTGAAGTTGTGTCGCAAGCGCGACGCAACTCCAGCACTGTTCCAACCTTCCCTATCCCTAACATGGTGCGTCAATCCTTACGCCTGCTTGAAGCAGGCGTAAGGATTTGACGCACTAAACGTCGAGAAAAAGTGACTGCGTGAAATCTTGTAGATTTCACTGCGTCACTTTCCGAGGCGTTCCTGCGCCGGAACGCCCCCCCCCCTGCGCCGGTACGCCCACATGAAACCTGACGCAGGTTTCATGTGACGCAACGGCGGCGCAAAAGTGGCGCAAGGGTCTTGTAAATATGCCCCTTAGTGTGCATTCCATATCTTTCTAGTATTTTCTACTGTGCTCACTAGTATATCATGGCCTGGGTTTGTGCTTTTAGGAAAGGGCTTAAAAGACCGAGAATAGATTTTCTATTCAATAATCTCCATAATTGGCGTTCTTTAAGAACAATAATTTACCACAGCTATTTTGCCCAATTCTATTTTTAGAAGTGTTGTGCACATGCACAAGGCAGCAGCTTTGGGCTAGTAAACCATTTCACACAAGTCCACGCTGTCTGCTGCTGGAAAACAGTACATCAGAGTACGAGTGTTCTGTAAATTAATCATTTGACCACACAAGTGTATTTTTCAATTTTTTTTAGAATCTCTATCTGAGGTCAAAATATAATTAGGCCTGGGTGTAAAATTCAGCACCGCTCATTTCCCAAAAACTGCGCGTAGCGGCCCAGAGTGGAGTTTTCCTCTCTTGCGGCTCACCAACGCTAAGTTGACGAGCGTTAGCGAGGAAAATCACATGCTAGAGCACCTCCCAGCGAGATTTCTCAACGTGGGCAGTCGCGGCAAGTCACTACCGCTCGTGTTGAGAAACCTGCTGCTCGCATTGAGGAAGCTGCAGCTCAAGTAGAAATTCTACTTGAGCGGCAGAAAAAAGGTGCACCCTCTTGCGCTGTGCGTGGTGCAGTTAGTGCTGATTTTACAGCACAGGACAAACTCCTGGCGCAAAAATCAGTGCGAGCAGTGCAACTTACCACACTCTGCCGCTTGCAGAACTCTGCGAACTGCAGCGGCACTACGCGGAATTCTGCGAACTCCGCCCAGGCCTAAACATGATTGTTTTTCATTTCTTTACAAAGCCAGTGGAATTCTTTAACCATAAACTCATTGACATTTCTGTAAGTGAATTTAACCACTTGCATGTTTTGATCACTTGCTTTAGAGATTTTGAGATTGATTCCGATTTATTATTATTTTTCTACAGAAGTGAAACTAACCAGCTTCTACTCCTTCTCATAAGCGCACATTTCTGAGTGCATTCATTGTAAATCCTTTGCGGATATAAGGCAGTCATTTACGACTGTTACGAACCATATTCTCTTTTCCCATTTGCAGTCCTGCTGGCATCCAATCCATATGAATAAATGTGAGAGTGGTACTGGGGCCGCATTACCTTCCAGCTCTACAAAACTACCTGTTAGTGACTCCAATTTCCTTTTTAGGGTGCATTCATTATGTTCTGACAAAGACCCTTTTAACGTGTTAATGGGGTCAAATTGTAGACAAATTCGGATACTTATTGTGGGATGGGTAATTATAAACTTGTCAGACTAACATTGAATACCCCAGCAATTAATTGTTTTATTGAGGGTTGTTCGGTTTCATCTCCAGTCGCTCTTTCCATAAAGCGCATGCATTGCACGGTTTCACACTTTGAAGCACCTTTTCTATGTCCTATACATTATTTTCTGCAATGATAACATCAGAATACTTGACTGTGAGTTGTCCCACTATGTTCTTTTGAATAGGTGTTGTTTTGGGAATATATTATTGACGCCCCGCGAAATGTTGAAATATTGAATTATTGTAATGAATGACTCCGAAGTAACATTTGTTGTTAAATATTAAACAGCCTGGCCTCCACAGAAGCCACAACATACTGAAGGCTCAAGATTGAAAACCATGGGGCCGATTTACAAGCCCCTTGCGCCACTTTTGCGTCACTTTTCCCATGTTAAAAGTGACGCAAAAGTGGCGCAAGGGGCTAGTAAATCTGCCCCTTAATCTTTACACCCAACATGGTGTTTTCTGACAATGCACAGAGCCCTTCCCTTTCGGCCATTTCAAGTACTTTCGTCATTGTATTCACAAGAACGAGTTGTAGCGAAGACCAGCATTTAGAGACGATTACGTGCACAGGGAGCTTATAGAAATGCCCATATCAATCAATTTGAACCAGCCTAAAATTAAAATATTTCTAACCTCAAAAATAAACAAAAGGTACCTAAATTTCAAGCACATATGTGTAGAAAAAAAACCTTCCAAAGTCGGCATTTTTATTTTGTAAAATGTTTCTTTAAAAGAACAAACAGAGACTTACTACTGCTTTTTTGTCAGCAGTGTCCTCCCATCAAGTAAACCATTCTGGCAACGTTAGGAATGCAAATAAGGAATGGGGGCACAGTCATTTTGAGGTTGTGACAAAAGGGTGTAAGCAATGAATACATGGGACTAGGGCGACTGGGTAATAGGAAACAACGGAAGCCTTTCCCTCAACAAAGGGCACTTGAAAATTCGGGGCCCTAGGGATGAAATAGGACATGGGTGCAATGGGGTAAAGGATGGGGCAATTGGGGGAGAACAGGGAGTTTTCCCTTATTTTATTTTATTTATTTGTTTGTGAAAACGTGTTATATGATTATGTTTCTCATTGTTTGCTTTACATAGTTTCATTTTGGTACATTATTTAAATATAAAGTCACTTTTAATGTTAGCAATAGAAATCCCTTCAATCGTTGCTTTTTGTTTTTCAAAACGTTATCTTACATCGAAGGTACTGGACGGTTTTTGGCCATTTGTCTCTGCGTGGGTGTGCTGTGATAATCGGTTTATAATATCCACTCACACTATTTCCCACTCTTCACAGGTTATGTCTGAGTGTCTGACAAATGCAGATGCTCCTCTTATGTGACCGGCCCTAAGTTCAATCAGGAACTGTAGGCTAACCTATGTCATCTGTTTAGGGAAGAGCGAAGTCTTGCAATGAAGGTGAGGCACAGCTAGGCTGTGGAAGCAAACCACAATGTCCTTTGTGGAAAAGTGAGATATGTAGATCTCAATGCCAAGGAAACATTGACGTCTAGAATGAAACAAGCAATGGCAAAGCCAATAGTCTCGCCTTTGTGACCTATTGGCTTTCCCAATAGTTTTTAGACAGGTTGCACAGCATCGGCATTGCTAAAGTAAAAAAAAAAAAAAAAAGCCTTTGACACGGCCGATTCCCCATTGTGTAGTTGCGCACATGTATGTGTGCGCCTACAAAATGGCACAGGTACTTTTTTTTGTCTTTTCAGTTACTGATCCGAGTTGGATTGATAGCTAAAAAGAAAAAAAAACATGAAAAAATGTTTTGCAATTTTTTTTAAAGGAGGTGAGCAGAGGCAACATGGGAATAGTGAGTGAACGGTAAAGCAACACGGGGGAGAGTAGGCGGGAAACGCCGAAACAACACAGGAGGGGACATGAAAGCAACGGGATGGAGAGCTCGAGGTGATGCAAAAGTAAGGGGGAGGTGGAAACTACAGCAACACGGGCGAAGTGGGAAAGGCAACACAGAGTGTGTGGGTGGGGGGAAGCAATGGGGAGAAGCACACGAGCAAGTGCAAGAGGGAGGATGGTGAGGAGAAGTACTTAGGCAACAGAGAATAACACAGATTGCAGGGGGAGAGACTTACACAAGGGAGACGGCTCAAAAATACGTGCACTCAAGTGGAATGCTTCACACAAAAGAAAAAGAGTAGTGCTTGAAAAAAGCAGTGGAAGCAGCAATGCCAGCCAATTAAAGAGATTCTTAAGAGGCAATGCTCCATGGGACGGACAAACACAAGATTGACAAGCTGGGACGCGAATAAATACCAGGCAAATGAGAGAGACAAAAAAGCAGACCAATGGCCAGCAATAGGTGGGCTCTAAGCCTCTCTATGTTCTTGATAAGCCAGAATATGCCTCACAACAGACAGCGCATGCGCTGTCTAGTAGGCTCTAGCTAACCAGTCTGCAAATCTGTTCAGTAGTACATAGCACTACTCATCGTTGTGGAGAAGCGTATTGGCTTTCCCCAGTTGGAGAGGATTCCTGAATGAATCACTAGTTCCTCACAGTGGCAACGGCCATTGATAACATAATTGCTTCTGCTCTTCTCCTGGTTGTCTTCAGCTGGCTTCTGGGAGATTTCGGATTTCTATGCTCTGTAGAACCCAAACCAAAAGACTGTGCTTGTCTTTGTCAGAGAAGTAGCAGACCAGATGACAGACGATTGGTGCAAGTAGGAAGGGAAGGTAGGGAGACAAGATGGCAGCCTTAAAACTATCCATTACTGCTTGCTCTCCTTTAGTCACTCCTTCACCATCTAGCTCCTTGATCTTTTGCAGTGGATATAGCTGGATATCTATATGAATGAATGTCTGATACAGCTCAAAAAAGTGAAATGTTCCAGAAAGGAAAATAGGTTCTAGCTAGAGATCTCATGTGAGTGGCTCAGTATGCATGACAGAAACAAGAACCTGGTGTTGTTTTGTCCCTTGACATAGAAAACCCTGCAGAATTTTCATGCTCTGCACAGAATTGATGCGTAGTTCACTATGATTCATATGTGGTGATTACAGAAGGAAATAGGAATAAATTCAGCCCCTATGAACCGTTCATGATGTTCTAGGACAGTGGTCCATACTCATCAGTGTATTGCACCACAAATCTTGCCTGTTAGTCTACTTTGAACTCCATTCTTGTGGAATTACAATACAAAGTGCCAATAGTTATCTGATATATATTAATAATAGTGCCTCTACATTTGCCCTCCCTCCCCATGTTTAGGTATTTTCTGAATTGGCGAATCAAGCAATGGTGTTGTGTTGAGTTCAACCTTGCTTCCCGGGCAATGTTGTAATTGGCGATAATGCCATAGCTGGGAGGAGGGCAAAGAATACATGGAACAAAGTTTCTCAAAGGACCAAAAAGCTGTCGCCTTAAACAGATTCCTTACAGTCCGGAAACCGGCAGTCATATTGGCCATTGAATCATTTTCTGCCCTATTCTAATATCTACATGTGACCACAATGCTGCCCCTTTGTGCACATTTCCATTCATATCTAATAGTTTGTGGGTATCTCTCCAAGTGTGCCACAATAATAGCATCGACGGAGCATAGTCCCCAAAGCTCGGGGTGTTGTCTCTGTTGCCCTAGTTTATCCTGTATCCTGCAAAAATCAGAGAAGGCACCAGTAAGGGACATAAAGGGTGGTATAGAGCCTTTGAGGTCATGAAGGGCCTGATTAACAAAGGGCCTTTGCACTCATGGAGTCCCATACTCACGGTGGAACCTCCGTACTGTAGCTACCCATTGTGGAGGTCCCTTCATGAGTGCAGGGCCCACGCCACGAGTGCGGAGGACCTTTGTGAATCGGCCCCTCCGTGTCAGGAGCATGCCATTTGCATACAACATGACCTTACCCTGGCCTCCAGGGGTGTCCATTCCGCATGTGTGAACATTCTGCCTGATGGCTGCAGCCACCAGCTCAAGCACTAGTAGGAGCAAGAATAGCGAAAGTGGGCATCGAATATCAAAGACCCCTCGATATGTAACCACCACAGTCTGTCTGAGCAGTGGGGTTGGTATAAAGCCATCAGATCTTCTGTAGGAAATCCAGGCTGAGCCCTGCCTAGTTCAGGGTGCAAAAAAGATATCTCCTTTCCACCAGGATTTTCTTGGCTGGATAGCCTACTCCTTAGGCAGCAGTTTCATATCAAAATTCAATAATGAAATTGGTCTGTAACTGGCACAGAGCAAGGGGTCTTTGCCCTCCTTGAGGATGAGACTGATGATCACCCCATTTTATTCTGCACCCAGGAAGCTCACGTCTTCTACTTCTTCAAGACTTTATACAGTAAAGGTGCCACTGACTGCTTATTGATCTTATAGAATTCCGTTGGGAATCCATCATCCCCCGAGGCCTTGTTGTAAGGCATATTAGAGATAGCCTCCAGGATTTCTTTCACCATTATTTCCCCCTCCATTGGTTGTCTGCCATCCTCCGAGAGAGGTTGTTAAGCGTACACTGTCCATAAACTGTGATTAAGCCTAAAGGTCATCGGCATGTCCCCACTATAAAGGTCTCCCAGATAAGTAGCAAAAGAGTTTGCTATCTCAATGGAGTGCATGGTCAGGAGACCCATGGGGTCCCTAATAGAGGGTATGGCATGGTCAGCTTTGTGTTGACGGAGTTGCACCACCAGTAATCTGCCCATCTTTTCCCTTTGCTTATAATGCCACCATTTGAGACATAAGAGGGCAAATTCCACCTGAGATGTAAAAAGAGAGTGCAGGTCAAATTTCTCTCTCACAAGGTGGTGCAGGAGCTGCGGAATAGAATGTGCGGAGTACTACTGCACCAAGTCCCTAATATCACATTCCAGCTGACTCTGTGTCTCCATAGACATACTCTTGTGAGCCACCAAATCCTGCATCAACTCCCCCCGTATGGCACCTTTCTTCATGGCTCACAGGATTTGAGGTGATTAATCTGATCCACCAGGTATTGGTGCAGATGGGTGGCCAGTGCCCTTTTGCCCTCTGCGGAATTTTGATGAAACATGTTGAGGCACCATCTCTTGGCGACTGGTCTTACGTGTCCCAGGTGAAGCTCCAAGAGCACTGAGGCATGATGCCCCACTCCAAAATTCTTCAGTCCATCAGCACTGGAAAGACCCGGTGATTGATAAAAAAAAGTAATCAATCCTCAAACATTTCCCATGAACACAGGAGACAAAGGTGTATTCCCTTTTGCTTGGGTGTGTTAATCTCCAGGGGTCCGTATTGTTCGTCATGACATCAGTCAGCACCACACGGTCGTTGGCACTGAAATTGTCAGAGGACCCAGTCCTGTCGATGTAAGGGTCCAGTGCTATATGCGATTCCCTGCCCGCTACCACCTTAATATCAACAAATTCTGAAAAGATCTTAGAGAGGGAAGAAATAAAACTGACCCTATCAGTGTTGGGAGCGTATACCAATTCAAGGACCCAAGACATATCCATTGTACTAAGTTTGGTAAAGACATATCTCCCCCTCTTGTCGACCACAGTTTTCTGCATTGTATGCAGAAGTGATTGATGAAAGAGAATGGCCACACCTTGCTTCTTAGTAGAGGCAGACCCACTTCGTGCCTGTATGTAACTTGCAGGTCCTCCAACATAGTTGGCACTGAGGACTCCCCCTAATCAGTCCCTTCTTAACTTATCTGACTCGGACTGTGAGAGGTGTGTTTCCAGGCACAGCCGGCACAGGTAACAGCAGTGGGGCGGGGGTACTCAGTCCCCTCTTAATTTATCTGACTCCGACTGTGAGAGGTGTGTTTCCAGGCACGACCGGCACAGGTAACAGCGGTGTGGCGGGGTGGGGCGGGGGTGAGAAATGGACAGATGATGGGATAGGGAAAAGTAAAATAAAAAAAGAAATAAAACCACTTACCTTGCGCTCTCTGCATCGCTGAGTCGGCAATGCGGCAAGCGCAAGGTAAGTGGTTTTATTCCCTATCCCGTCGTCTGTCCACTCCCCCCTAACTGCCCCGCCCCTGACCCACCGCCCCACTGCTGTTAACTGTGCCGGCCGTGCCAGTGTGTTTTCTGTAAAAGGACAATGTTGGGGGATTTTGAGACAAAGTAAGCGAGGACCCTCTTCCTCTTGATATAATGGGCCACACCATTAAAATTGAGTGAGACAATATGAAGATGTTTGGGGTGAATAAAGCCGACCATGGTGGACTGGGGTGACTGTGATCACTTGGTTGTACCGAGTTTGAAAGCAGAGTGTGGTGCAGCAGTGGAGGAAATGTGAGCCACAAGAGATTTGGGCAGAATGAGGGTGTAACCTACTGATCAGGGTGAAAAGCCAGCTTGATCCCAAACAGATATAGAAGGGAAGGCTAGTATATCCGAATGAGTACAGAGACAAACTGCTGCATGCTAGCAATGCTAGGGGACACAAAAGGGGGCACGGGAGTAATGGCTAACCTATGTAGGAAACAATAAACCGCTACAAAACCAACCCTGCTGAGCTCTATTCACCCTTGGACTAACTACTTTAAACAGGCAAGCTTTCTCTCTCCCTCCCGCTTCCCCAATACCTACAGTACTGTCTACAGGTGGATAAAGCAACAGTGCAAACAAAAGGAGATGATGGACAGAGCACTGAAACTTTTCAGACACTCACCCCCAGTCACAGATCTGGGTTGAATCCATCATCGTTCTTTAGCTAACTTCAACACCCCAGTTCAGATCCAGCCATATGCAAATCAGTCTTGACCCTGCTCCTCATGGGAACAGGCCAGCCCGAACTGCCAAGCCAGGTCTTCCCTGGACTGGAAATAAGCATCCTGGGGCCAGTTTCACTCCTCATCAGCCAGACAAGTTGGAATCCAGTGGCAAAGTGAGCAAGGGACCCACATCTGGCCATACCCTGCCAACTTAGGGTGAACAAAGCAAACACAAAGAGAAGATGGACGGAGAGCTGAAACTTTTCAGACATTCACCCCAAGTCACAGATCTGGGTTTAATCCATCATTGTTCTTTAGTTCACTTCGCCACCCCAGTTCAGACCCAACCATATGCAAATCAGTCTTGACCCTATTCCTCATGGGAAGAGCTCAGCCTGAACTGCCAAGCCAGGTCTTCCCTTGACTGGAAACAAGCATCCTGGGACCGGTTTTGGGGTAACACCCCTCATCAGCAAGGCTAGCTTGAATCTAGAGGCAAAGCGAGCATCGGACCCACGTCTGGGCATACCCAGACAACTTGCACTCTGGAAATATCTGATGTCGAAAAAAAGTGTTGGTTCCCAAAAATAAGTGCCGGTGCCCCCCACTGTTAACCACCATCTCAAATTAAGCACTGGATCCACCTAGTCTCACAGCTAGCCTGCGGTCAGCGCACCGCTTCTGGATCCACCTCTGCAGCAATGCCTCAATCCACTCCTGGGGGCAGAGCAGCAGCTTGACACATCAGGGACAGTGGCACACTTTCTCTTGTTAGACAGCAGCCATCATCCGAAAGCGCTCAGGGACAACCTACCTTTTGGACAATTTTTATGGCTATGCCGCAACTGCAGCAGTCTGTAGGACTACAATACTGAGGCAGACAAACTAGCACATAATCTGAGCACACGCGAATACCCCACACATAGTGTCAAGAAAGCCAAAAAAGGGCTATGAACAACAAGGGACGTTTAGAACACAATCGGAAACAAGAGACAGACACACTGACATGTGTAACCACTTGCACACCGGATTCTAGTAGAATTCTCAAGATTATCAACAAATATTGGGGCATTCTACAAACTGGTGCGTTGACTCTCCTTCCACCTCGATTCGCCTTTAAGCGCACAAGGAACATGAAAGATATGCTTACACATACCAGACCACCACCACCTATTAAGCACAACCAGAGACCCCTGTGAGACCTTTCCCCAGTAACAGGGCACTATCCATGTGGGTCATGCACCGCATGTGCTTTCACTGGTATGACAAAGGTAATCATATTGACTGACACGTTTAAGTGGATTCAGAACAAACATACTAATTGCAACACTAGCAATTGTATCTACACTTTGGCACGCCCCTATGATCTAAGGTACATTGGCATGACCACAAGAGCAGTCAATATACGCATCATGGAACACCGCAGTAACATTCAGTGTCATAGACTCAAAACCAGGATGTGCACTCATTTTGAACAGAAAGGACACTCGATGATTTACAGTGGACCATTATTGAGGCACACCCACATATGAGCAAAAACGCCCTCGATAGGAGAGAGCAGAATTGGATCTTCTGCCTTTCCACACACAAACTGGGATTGAACGAGAACATTCCTTGGAGTGAACTGGGTAAATAAAGCTCTGACACAACAGCTAGACAAGAGGCCCACACTTCCATGCCAATACTGTATCTGTAGCGGTTGGGGAGTTCTCCCAGCCCGCCCCCCTGTTCCCCCGTGCCCTGAAACGTGCCCGTACCCCGGCATACAATCTGTGGATTTCCTTAACATTAGCAGTGCCCTTACATCTTAGGCATTTGCCTCTACCTTAATTCATTCGACTACAGTTCCCATGAACACTGGGAGTTCTGTAGTCTTTGGCGGCCCCACTTATTCTCTCATGGGGCTGCTGTACCTAGGCCTTTGTAACTTCATGGCCTTTTGTTTTTATTTCCATCCTTTAGGCTGTATCAGAATGACACTTCCTTCATTTTGGCTGCCCACCTTCTGTACCAGGCTTTATTACTATGGTGGGAGCTTTGGTATCTCGCCTCGTGGCCCTTCCAAGATGGCGCTCACGGATTGCTGTTTAGTCTGTACCCAATGCCCCTTATCATTCATGGTCCCATGACCAAAGACATGAGCCTTCCTATTCACGCATCCGGCTATTGCCGGCACATTACCCACACACACGAGTGAATACTCTTACGGCCCCCGTCCAAACCTGTTACTGAACCCTGTGCTGGCACTGCGACCTAGATTCCAGCAAGGATACTTCCATTAAATAAACCTGGGAGTATCTTGAATACAAAATTCCCTCCCAGGGTACGTCCAACATAGCGTCCGCATCGGGCCGCCTCGGCCGCATAGTTCCACAACTCTGAAGACTATGTTTCTTGACAGACGTGAGTAC
The DNA here is from genome assembly GCA_963921515.1 of Calotriton arnoldi. Lineage (NCBI taxonomy): Eukaryota > Metazoa > Chordata > Amphibia > Caudata > Salamandridae > Calotriton > Calotriton arnoldi. The sequence goes on along the minus strand of CAWUFW010022361.1, from coordinate 34,025 downwards.
TTAATCCCACACCTCTCACACCTTCCCACTCTTCCGAGCTGGTAGAGCGGTGTTAGGTTGTCCGGTTAGCTAGCTGCACCAAAACTGTAACTGCTGCATGGGTCACTTGATGGATTGCATTCAGCTACGCTATGTTGTAGCTTATATACAATTGTGATATATTTCTTCTCTCCACTCCAAGACGCTAGAATTTAGCGTTCCCTCTGAGAGAACTTGATGATACTAGCTACCCACCCCAGATGGGTGAGTTTTAATACCTTTTTAGTCATAGTGTTTGACAGTCTCCCAGCCTGCTTATCCCTCTAGATGTGCCACTTGCCTGCCACCCCCTTCTGCCTTTACACTGCGCCGCATATGCACTTTGGTACTTACAGCATGGTAAAAACTCTACCGCATGCTGTTCTATATTGAGAATTTAAAATTATATATATGATTACTTCGTAGGTCGGTATTTCTACAAGATACTCCACATTTAGGTTTTTTCTGTGCTTGGTTCATCCCCAATACTAACTAGGGTTCCAACCACTATGTAGATCTATTTTTGGTCCTGATGAATTGCGATTTGATCACTTTTGTGACATATGAAGCAAGAAACATGTTGACCCTTTAATACTAGCAACCACCGAACATTATGTTGTTGGTCCGCTAATTTTGTTTTTAATTAGACTCACCAATTAAAACTGCTTTAGAGAACTACCCAGTCTATTTTACTTATCCTTACGCATTTATAACACTCTTCACACCCAGCTACACCTCACGGACCTACACCCACACTTCGCCTTATAGCTAGGAATAAAATATGTCCGTTAAAGAGCCCCTTTAAGGGTGTCCGTGGGGCATTGCAGTGCTGGCCCGACGAGGAGTAAGCCCTATGATGAAGTATGACACCCACTTGGGTGTGTGAGGGCCCCCGTTCCAAAAGGAGCAGGCCCCTGTCCTACCTTTTGGATATTTATACCGACCTTCCTTTGAATCCTCTCTCGATATCCTTAGGAACTGCAAACCTTATTGACACTAATTAAACACTTTTCACACTGCCTGGGCAGGTGTAATCTGGAGTGCGACGCTGGAGCTGCCTGAAGCTCTATCTGGAGCGAGTCATCTTCCTCATGATTAAGATCCTCCCCTCAGTTCTGGTCCTTCCAACCTACTTACCCTATGTGGCTGCCAGCACACAGTGCACCATTTGAACTACAGCTGAACATCAAGTATTGTTACTGCAACTGCAAAGTAGCAAGGTTCAGTTATTAAATGACAAAGTAATCGCTGGACAATAAGAAATATTTTTATACTGGGATAGTGAAAATAACAGAACTTAGTTGTGAAGCACAGGAACTAGAGCAGCTAAATGTGCACCTCAGAATAATATGATAAAATATGTAACAAATGCCTGAATGTTTCACAAGATAACCATTCCACCAAATAGCTGCACTTCTGGGTATATTTCATCTCACTTATTACAACTCTAACCTAACAAAAACAAGTATCGGCCCTGGTTACACGCAAAACCTTGCTCATTACATCACAGCCAGTATACTCTAATTGGTTACATCACACCGCAATGGATCAATGCCAATGCCCATCAGTGGGTCTCTGGGAGTTTACAGTCCAAAATAACTTGAGGACAGAACACCTCAATATTTGTGTCAGAAAATGCTAAGGACTGGGGTGTGTGGCTAGCGCCCTAGCCTGCTGGCTGCCTGAACTGCAAGCTCTGCGCCTGATCCACAGACATCATGGGCCCTACTTGTCCTTGCTCAACAACAAAGGAGGTTTCTGAGAGGGGTTAGCTTGAGCGACCTGATACTGCACTCATAACATACCTGCCTCTCCTCGATCTGAGGATTTTACTAATTGCTCTTTGCCTCCGTGCACCCGATTGCCGAATCCAAAATAGTGCCTGTCATTGACGCGACTACAAAGAATACAACGGACTGATCAATTCAGCTATTCGCCCGCATAAAGGGGAGCTGAAGGATTTGATGAGTGAGCGCAGGTACTGTGGCGAGTTTTTAGCTGCACTCTGCTTTCTAGAGTAGGTACGCCACCACTGTGCAAGTGGTCGATATCACTACTCACTTTAACGCCATAGTTCCTGACAGACCTCCACATATTGACTTCATTAGCTTCATCCATTCACATCATACATCAACTTTGAAGGCTCGGAGACCAGCCCAATATTACCGCCTGATTAGTGGGGTCTCCATAACACACCAATGATCCGCTAATTGTGAACTTGCCATTAAATAAGGTTAGTGTCCTGCACAAATATCTCTAAACAGGACCTGTGCTGCTCTATCCCTCTCCCACTCATCCAAGCATCGCTTATCTGGGGTCAGTTCTGTTCAGCATCATTGGCGCATTCCCTACCACTCTGTAAATTTCTCTGCTGAGCCTGCCCTCACGACATACCAAATGGCTGATCAAAGGGGTAAGGAGTCTAAAGACCACAAGGATGTTAAGGACCCCAGAACCAATTTAAAACAAGCCAAGGTGGAACCCCCTGCACCGGACTCACTGATCAATCCCAAAGCTGATATGTTCACAAACATCCAAATTATTCTTCAGAGATTGGGCATGTTTAGCGATCTGGCACAAGAAACCTAAACCAATACTGGAGCTATGCACCATGACCTACAGGCGCTATGCAATGATTGTAAAGGGCTGGCAAACAGAAGCACCAAAGCTGAATCCTGGTGGATTTACACACATCAGATCAGAAACAAGCTGACGTGACAACACACAGGGTGAAAGCCATAATGAGAGAAATGTCAGAACTTGAGGACCGCAACCGTAGGGATAAATTACAAATCTCTGGACTTCCTGAGAGTGCGGAAGGTGACGCAAACTCACGCGCTGAATTTTTGGAATCTTTAATAGCACGCTTTCTCTGGATTAAATTTGACAAATACTTTGAAATAGAAAGGGTGCGTGGAAAAACATCGGGCAAGCCATTGCTTTACCCTACCAATCCTGCATCAAAACTGAGAACGATGATCTTCAGAATTCTATGTTACTGTCACACCTAATTGATCCTGTCCCAAATGAGGAAAATCCAACATATACTGTGGAACAGTTCAAGGATAACTATCGCACAGGATTACCGCCAAGCTGAAAGGCGGTGGCGGAAAAGTTATGAGCTAGCAGAGCTAAATGCCTATAAAGCCCTTTTTTCCGTCTATAAATCAGCTATCCTAGCAAGGAAAGCGGAGTATTCTGAGGGAAGGATTGTTCAGGCAGAGAACAAACAGAAAGAGACTTTCGCTATTCTGAAAGAATTGAGTCAAAAAGCTGAGAAGAAGTCCACAATCGCATCATTAGATTGTGATGCCTGCCAGGATTTCTTCCTTCAGAAAGTTAAGGATATCATCTCGGAAATTGATAGAACACCCACCGATCCCAGTTCCCTCCTTCAGACCTACCCCTCCCCTTGCCCCAGTAGTCAGCTTTCTAACTTCCCTAAAATTGACTTAGTCACGTTAGCATCATTAGCAAATCACACCAAATCAGGGTCTCGGGTAGACCCTTGTCCTCCAAGGATCTTTCAAATGGCCCTGCCAGGGCTGGAGAAGCAGATCCTGGAACTATTAAATAATTCTTTGACTATGGGCTATTTACCGATAAATTTCAAAGAAGCCAGGGTCACCCCCTGTTGAAAAAACCTGGTGCAGATATTCTGACTCTAAAGAACTACAGACCCATCTCTCAGCTCCCTTTCTAGCCAAGATGTTGGAACAGTACGTATTAAAGATACTTTCGAAGTATTTGGAGGACCACCAGCTACTCCAAGCTAGACAGGCGGGCTTTAGAGCTCATCATAGTACAGAGCTAGTGATGTTGGCTGTGCTGGATGAGCTCAGAGTTATGGCCGACAATAAACAGCCGAGTGCCCTGATTTTACTAGATCTGTCAGCGGCATTCGATACGGTCAGCCATAACATATTGCTGAACCGTCTCACCAATCTGGGCATCAGCGGGCAAGCATACCAATGGCTAAAGTCATTTTTGTCTGACCGTACTCAGAGAATTCAGCTGGGCGAGCAGATATCGGATCTGGGCTCTCTGGCATGTGGAGTACCCCAGGGCTCTGCACTATCTCCACTTCTTTTTAATATCTATTTGCAACCCCTTGTGGAGACTCTGACTCACATGGACTGTCAGGTCTTCAATTATGCCGATGATACTCAACTTCTTATCTGGCTTAACAACTCCCGCCAGGCCCAGGAGTCGGCCAGAAAGTTGCTCAGGTTTACTGTGAATTGGATGACGGCCAATTCACTGAAAATAAATCCGGATAAGACCGAATTGCTCCTCATTCCAACAAGTAATAGCCCTTGGTGTGATCTCTTCTGGCCTCCGGAACTAGGTGTAGTCCCGGTACCAGTCCCGGTTGTAAAAAGCCTGGGGCTGAAAATTGACTCTGAATTATCTATGTCTTGCCAGGTCACCACGGTAGTAGGAACCTGCACTGGCTTACTCAGGCAGCTACGGAAACTTGCTCCTCTTTTGTCTACATCTTCATTACAGTCAATTGTCTCTGCCACTGTCATCTCCAGGCTGGATTATGGGAACGCCCTTTACATCGGCCTCCCCCAGAAGCTTATTGGGAGATTGCAGGTGGTGCAGAACAATGCGGCCAGGCTTATTTTTAGACTTCCTAGAAAAACACGTGCTACCCCTCTGTTATATAAACTACATTGGCTCCCTATTAAACAGAGAGCGCAGTTTAAGGGTCTATGTATTGCCCACAAGGCAATCTACGGTCAGGCACCCAAGTTTATAAAAGATCGCTTGGAGAAATATGTTCCTGGCCGGACCCTGCGATCCTCTGAGGCCTGTAGGTTGGCTTCCCCAGGTACATCTCTAAATATAAGGGGGTAGAGCGTTCTCTGTTTTTCTCCCACAGATCTGGAATGATCTGCCGGAGTACTTACGCAGGGAACCGGCTCTGCTCATCTTTAGGAAGCGTTGAAAGACTTTCCTATTTAGAGAGGCGTTAACAACTGCGTAATCTTCTGCCACCGCTGCTGCTGTTTTTATTTCTGCCCCAGTGACTTGCTCACTCTTCTCTAGAAGCGCTTAGAGACCTGAAGGTGATTTGCGCTATACAAAAGTCATATAACATAACATAACATTACTCTAAAGAAACAGTGTCCATCAGGAAGCGCTTCCTGGCGCTTCGTCAGTCATTGAGGGACCTTTCAATCCCCTTTTTTTTGCTGGCCCAGCCAAGTTTTGCATTGTCTTTAAAGGAAAGTCGATGATCTTCACAGACCAAGTGGTCCTGCAATCTTTCTTAGCTGTGTCAAACCCATCAGATATGGTAATCTGAACTGCTGGTAATGACCAATTTTCCACTAGATTTGGTCTGGCTGGCACGCTTACTATGTTGTTGTTTATGATATGTAACTACTGGATGCTTCCGCTCAACGCACAATGTTTGTAATCACTGGTTAAGTCTACATACCATGCACTCATGACTCTTCATTTTGCACTTTACATCAAATTTGTCTTGTGGTTGCTCCAACAGATATTAATCTGTATGAACCTGGTTGATCCTTACTGAACCCTGCACTATTTTATGACTACTCACCTGTAGGTGGTGCTATTCGCAATCTTGCTGGTTTATGCTAACTAGTTTGAGATTCTCTATGGAAATATTTACATAGATAAATCCTGAATTGGCTGATTTTATAGGGCAATAATTTGCTATATGTTCTGCATTTATATATTTAGGCCATATATGTTGATTTGTTATGTTGTATATTGGGGTTGGCCTGCCCATGGCCTGCTTTGTACCAACAAATCGTAGGGTGGGGAAATGCGGTTGTGTCGTCGTCGCATTTCAAGAGTTCGATGGTTATGTTTGTGGGATTATTTTTTGCTTCTTTGATGTTCAGTTTTGTTGGTTTCCCTTCTTTTGTTTGCTTTCTATCCTTGCTGTTACTTTCTCCTCTCTTCACTTTCTTACTGCATTTGGCGGGCCCGCTTTGCTTCACCATACCAGCAGGCGGTTCCCTGCTCCGTGCAGATGCACCATCGTTATATCATGCGCACGTAATTGCTTTGCGTGATTTCCAACTGACAGTTAGACCTACACTCTCCTGCATTGTCATGCCTTTGGAGGGAAGGCACACACTTCCACCTGAACTATATCTGTCTACTCTGTACATTTACTACACTATACAGATGCATAATGCCTCAACCCATTAAAATTCTCTCCCTAAACACCAAGGGCCTGAACCACCTGGTCAAATGTAAAACGATAGCAGATTACTGTAATAAGTCAAAAGGGGATATCATTTTACTACAAGAAACACGCCTTGACTCCATTAGGGATGCTAAATTCTATTCTCCGTGGGTGGTGAAGATTGGGCTTTCCTCAGCAATGCAGAAGAAAAATAGGGTTCTTACCATGGTAGAAAAAAAATCGGAAATGACGGTACTATCTCACTTACACAATCATCAGGGGGGATGGCTTATCACCAGAGCTAAGAAAAAGACAAGGAATTCTTTATTGTAAATATTTATGCCCCGAATGACAACTCAGTGGAATTCTGACAAGAGCTTGACAAACAGATAGTGGAGCTGCCCGATTACCAGGAAGTGATACTGGGGGAGGATTTTAAATGGGACTCTAGACAGGATATATACACAAAAATTCTTGGGTAGCAGATTACATAAACAAATGAGGGTATGCTGCAAGAATAACAATGTGGTTTACTATGGAGATTATACAGTCCATCTGGCAGTGACTACACCTTTTACTCCTCACCACACCAGTCCTTTCCCAGTATCAATTATATTTTGGTTAGTAAATTATTGCTTGCTATTTCCCTGGACCCCAAAATAGAACCGATAGTAATCTCAGACTATGCCTGTGTATCTTTAGACCTTGACATCAGTGATCCCTCTCATACCCCTAGACAATGGCGTATTAATGATGATCTCCTTGAAGGGGATGATGATAGAGAAGAAATAGCTGTAGTGATAGTCCATTTCTTGAAAGATAATCATGTCGAGGGCACTTCTGCTACCAATAGATGGGATCCACTAAAGGCCACCATTAGAGGGCTTCTGATAAATCTAATATCAATCAAAAATAAGACCATAGAATTGGAAATACAACTGCTAGATAGTAAGGTCAGACACAATAAGGGCTTGGCAACTCTAACCAAACTCCACAACTTGCAGTACAAATACAACAAAGATATGAGCAAGAGATCACAAAAGTGAGTTGAGATCTCTGCAGCTGGGAAATTCTGTAACGGAAACAGAGTGGGGAAAACTCTGGCTAACTATTTGAAATATACTCATAACCACAATAAGGAATTACTCTGGGATTGTTGTTTCTTCTACCAAGGGCATTCTAGATGCTTTAAGAACATTCTACTCCAAGCTATATAACTCCAACAAAGCAGTTTCAATAAACATATGTAATGAGTATTTCAACTTTTTTGTTCTCCCAAATGTAACCCAAGAAGACCGACTCATTCTCAATGCACCCATCGAAGAGGGAGAGGTCCTGAACACCATCTGCAGCCTTAGAGCGGGAAAAGCACCCGGTCCGGATGGTTACTCATGCAAATTTTATAAAACCTTTGCAGATCTGATAGTGGACCTCCTCAGGGCCGTCTTCCACCAATACGCGGATTCTGGGTCTATCTCAGGCTCAGCAACTGAGGCCACAATAGTGGTCATCCCGAAAGGCAGGGACGAACCATTTCGATGTCAAAAATTATAGACCCATTTAATTAATCAACCTTGATTGCAAAATATACGCTACAATTATCTCACGCAGACTGGAGACAATCATACAAAAACGTACCTCTCCCTCACAGACCAGTTTCCTGAAGAGAAGACTTGCTGCCAACAACATCAGATTATTTTGCCATGCATTCAATAAAGCGAAGCCCATCCGAAAGCCAAACTGGTGCTAGATGCGGTAAAGGCCTTTGACAAGGTCTCATGGACTTTTCTCCACGCAACACTACATAAGTATCAATTGGGGGAGAGGATTTTATTCGTATGGCTATGGCACTTTACTCTAACCTGATATCTAATGTTTGGGTTAATGATTACTTCACCCAGTCCTTTCCAATATTGCAGGGCATGCATCAGGGCTGTGCTCTTTACCCGCTCCTCTTTCATCTGGTTATTGAACCATTGCTCTGGACATTTATACATAATCATGACATTATGGGTATTCCCTTCAGTACTGGCAGGCAACTGGCAGCTGCCAATGCCGCCGACGTCCTATTATTTACTAAGTTCAGGCTTGAAGTGGCAACCAGACTCCCTTAAATAACTGGGTATCTGGTTTGATAGAGATTTGAAAAGTTCACTTAACATTAATGAAAACAAAACACTGTCCAAAATAAAAGATCTACTGAATACATGGTCCCCTAAACATGCTACTTGGTAGGGTCGGACAAACGCGGTCCAAATGATGATAACCCCATTGGTTAACTTTCTGTTCAGCATGTTACTTATCACACTCTCTTCCTCTTTTTTTAAAACCCTGGACAAATACCTCTCTGAATTCCGATGGAAAGGCAAGAGAGACAGAATCTCCTTGAATACCTTGAAATTGACCAAGCCCAAAGGGGGCCTTAATCTTCCTGACTTCCCAAGATACCAGCAGGCATTTTTGGCATCACAAGGCACCTGGTGGTGCAATATGCAAGAGGATTGCACCCCAACATGGCTGCAATTGAGGCCCGACTAGTTCACCCGCTGCCCCTTACCTCTACACTATCTATCCATCATGTGTCAAAGCTTCCTCTGGAACACTCAAAATCCCTAATGCTGGACACTATAGCTGCCTTTTACAGATAGGCAAGTTGCTAAGTAAGAAAATGTCCGGCTTGGGACAGGCCTCTTTGTGGTATAGTCACAAGATTAAGATGGAAGGGAAAACATTATATTGGGAATTATGGGCAAGTAGGGCATAAATACCATAGGAGACCTGGGAACGCATCTTCACCCTATCCCTATCTCTACCCTGCATGAGAAATTCAGCCTACCAGACATCGAATTCTATGATTTTCTGAAATTAAAGTGCATAATTGGAAGACTAGCCCAGCACCACTTACCTGAACTTCCTGAGCTGCTTGGTAATTTTAGGAAGTTTGGTCACTCTGCATCACATATCTACAAATTGCGTGAGCCAACCAAAAACTACCTGATGAGAGTCTTAGAAAAGAAAGGGGCCGATTACACCCAAGCTTCACACATTACACCTTTTTCAGATGCTATATGGAGAAAAATATGGTTATCTCCCTTTATAGCAAAAATGACTCCTGCTTTAGCACAAACTAGATTTTGGTCCACACATAAACCCTATTAGACAACTACCAGACTTCACAGGGTAGATCTGTCCAAGTTGGACATTTGTTGGGGATGCAAGGACGGAATAGGTACCCTAACCACATTCTCTTTTCTGTTTAACGGCTCAAATGTTATGGGGCAGAATTCAATCCCTGATTCATGATATTTTGGGGAAACCATTTAAGACTGACTTCTTGACAGTTGCATTGGTGCTACAGCAAATCCATCCACACTAAACCTTACTGAGCAGGACGTATTGCTGCTGGAATTACTTACTACCAACAGTGGGCACCATGGTGGTTCTAATGGAGTGGAAATCAACCTCTGTGATCCCCTTCAAAAAGTGGTGGAACATGTTATGTTCTGTTAGAAGCGCAAATAACATAATGTATGCGAACCTTCATACTACCTCCAGCTCTAGACACTTATGGGACTCCTTTGACAACTATTTACAAAAAAGCTGACCACCGTAGTAGCAATTATGGCACATATGGCATATTGCGCGTCTTCGGCTTACATTTCGAGTGTCACTCGGTGCTGACATGGACCGGATATAGGGTACTGATCAGGGCCGGACTGGCTACCGGGCGTTTTGGCATGCTGCCGAGCTGGGGGCTGATTTCGTTGATGGGGACCTGCGTGTGCTGAACGAAATTCGTTTTGCTTTGTTGATTTCGAAGCACACGCAGGTCTCCATCAACGAAATTGGCCCCCACCGCAGTGACATCAGCCCCCAGCTCGGCAGCATTCCAAAACGCCCGGTAGCCAGTCCGGCCCTGGTACTGATGGTCCTGCCAACTTTACATAATATAACCCCCTCTTCTTTCTCTCTTTCTCTCTGTCCTTCCATCCCTCCCCCCTTTTTTTCGCCGGTCCTTTTCTTCCTTTCATCTTTCGATTTTTGTTGGTGAGATTTTTCACTTGTGTTTGGAATTGTGCACTTCTAGTGTGGTTATCAGATAACTTGTCAACAAGGGGTTAGTCTCTAGGCCATCTAGGGATGTCTGCGATATTGGGTTTTCCCTTGACAACCTCACATTCCCACGTCCCTGGTCCACACTGCAATCTGTTTTACCAGTGGTATGTTGTATTCCGAGTACACTATTGTCTGTCTTGACCATCTCCAGTGTGATATAATCTCCTTCAGACGTGTACTGTATTTTCTTGTGCTCCTCTATTGGCAGAAAATGCAATAACATGTTTGAAATAAAGAGAAATTGCTAAGGACTTAGTTGTTCAGATTAGTGTGTGACAAGCTCTGTCTCTGGTAGTGAGAGAAGAATAGCCGACAAAGGCCCTTCCCATTCCACTGGATTCCTATGGCCCTCAGGAATTGCTAGTTCATTGAAATCAGACATGCTCAGCACCATGACGTGGCTGTACGGTAACAATAAAAGGAATGCACCCTATTTCAACATATTTCAATAATGCCTTTCTTCAAAAATTCATACATGATTTTTAGGGGGCAGATGTATCTGGAATATGGTCACACATTAGAGATCTTTGTGTTACTTCTAGGAAACAGAGCTATTTAGCAATGACATTTCTGTCATGTATTGCTCTTGAATTTTAAACTGTTTATATGACAAAGAAAGAAATACAGAAAGACATTACTGTGTAAATTGATGTGGGATATACAGTGGGTTGTATTTAGCAGTACCTACATTAAATTGCATTACCTTTATTTAATATGTATTGAAAAAGGGGTCATTACCTGTTTAATCCTGAGGTGGTGTGGGACAGCTGTTAGGAGTGGGAGCTCATATCCACAGGCGAAGGGTGGCATATCATTTCAGACAAATCAAGATGTTTTACGGAGTGAGCTGCAGTGACTTCCTAAACAAAACAGTGGCTAATTGAATATTGTTCAGTGACGCAGGCAGCGGAAATGTTTATCTTCCTGCCGTCCAATGCAAACTGTTCGCAGGTGTGAGCTGCTGCAGCTGTGAGAAGACGTAAAACGTCATTTACGGTCTCCCACTCAGTGCCAACGTAAATCGGGGGACGTCGGTGACAGAGCTGCTCAACAATACGTGAAATCCCTCACAATAGCATACATCATACCAAGTGTTTAACAGAGAGGGCATAGCCCAAAACAGCTGCTCACCTTTTCGTAGGGACACATACCTTACACTATTTCGTAGCTTGAGCATTACATTTTGTCCTGTACCTACTTTCTTATGATATTTAAACATTCTGTGGACTCAGGGTCACATGAGTTTAACTTTTACAGTCTTTTAATTAAGTGTAGTCTTTTACATTTATTCCTGTGGGGGGTTTTGTTCTATGCAACTTTTATAAAAGAGAGCATTTAAAAAAACAACATTGTATATTTCCGCCAAGGTAAGCATAAATATTCTCTGTGAAATGGTGTGGCCTTTTGTAGCCTGCAACGAAATGCAACCGTGTGATGCAGTTTACATTCGTTGAGAAATCAGCATGGAAATGGGGTGTTGATGTATCCATCATCAGGTGTACTTCCTTTTCCTGGCACGTATAGTACATTACGAAGGACTCCATCTATTGAATGTGCTTCCTGTCAATAAAGACAACCAATAAGTTCCCTAAAAAAACATTCAAAATAGTTTTTCTGAATTGCCCGTTCAGGAAGTGGCTTGGGTTTGTAGATAATTAATTTGTTCATTAATGCATTTTTGTGGCCAGTAGATTTCCAAAGCATGCACGTGTTTATGAACATTACAACAATTTTGACCTGTGACAGTGATGGTTAAAAATGAAGCACAAATGTTAGGGCCCTGCAGGACTAGGAGTTCTCTGTCAATGTAATGGACTCCAGGACACATTGAGGTTGATGGGAGACCAAAGGCTGCAGTTCCAAAAACAGCCATTATACATTGTATAGAGAGTGTTAGACCTGGAATCTTTTGGCGTGTTTCCACTGTCTTTTTGCTTTCTGGCCTCCTGTTTTCAATGGTATGTTGAACTTCATTTTGCTGGTTTAGTGCCTCTGCGCACTTTCTCACTGCTGTTCAGTGTTAAAGTGCAAGTGCTTCTACTGTAAATTGTGTTTATGGATTGGTGTGCCCATGTTTGGCTTATTTGATTTACTAGTAAGTCCCTAGTATAGTGCACTGTGTGTGCCCAGGGCCTGTAAATCAAATGTTGCCAGTGGGCCTGCAGCACTGATTGTGCCACCCACACAGGCAGACTTTCAAAGGTGCCTCAGACCTGCCACTGCAGTATCTACTGCCATGTCGACCTAGCAAGTGCCTCCAGTTGCCAGGCCCTAACCTTCCCTTTTCTTACATGTCAGACACCCCTCAGGCAGGCTCAAGGTACCCCCGTGAGCAGGGTGCAGTGTATGTGAAAGGTAGGACATGTCCTGATAGTGAAATACTGCCAATTTCGTTTTTCACTATTGACAGGCTATCTGTCCCATAGGCTAACATGAGAGTTGCTTTGTAACATCTTCCAAGCCTAACTTTCCATGGGGACAAGATAGGGATATAGAGTTTAGTATGCCTGAACTCAGGATTTAAAAATACATCTTTTAGTAAAGATGATTTTTGTATTATGTTTTGAAAATAGCACTTTTAGAAAGTGGGTATTTTCTTGTCCAACCATTCTGTGTGCCTCGGCTGGTTTGTGTATTGACTGTCTGGTTTTGGAGTGACAAAGGATGGGGATGTGCATTCACTGTAGTTGAGCTGTGTCCTGCCCTTCCTGGGTGACTCATAGTTGGACTGAATAGGCCTGCTCTGCATTTAGAGTGGTGGGAGGAGTCTTCATTAGCACCTGAATAGGCAGTGTCTCCTCTGCACAATGCTGTCTCCACCTCCTGTAGTGAAACTGGGCCAGAGAGGGTAGCACTGGCTTGGACTGTGCTCAGAGACCCTTGCCACAAAGAGCACCAAGAGAAAATGTGGTATAAATATTTGGGCGATCAAAGCAAACACAAGGAGATGATGGACGGAGCGCTGAAACTTTTCAGACACTCACCCCCAGTCACAGATCTGGGTTGAATCCATCATCATTCTTTAGCTCACTTCGCCACCTCAGTTCGGACCCAGCTATATGCAAATCAATCTTGACCCTGAGCCTCATGGGAACAGTCCATCCCGAACTGCCAAGCCAGGTCTTCCCTGAACCGGAAACAAGCATCCTGGGACCGGTTTCAGGGTAACACCATATTGGGGCCCTGACCCCAGGACTTTAGAACTCTTTTGGATCAAGGAACCTGCCAAGAAGAAGAGCTGTAGAAGCTGTGAGGAGGAATTACAACTTTGCTGTGTGCTTTGCTGTGTTGGCCTGCAGTGGCTGCTTCTGTCTTGGGCAGAGAAAGGACTGGACTGAAATTTTTGCACCTTCTTGTTTGGGTTACTCCTGTTCAAGAAGTCTCAGGAACAGCAAAGATGTCAAGTTCATCTTCTACCAGCACGGGAACTGTGTGTTTTGCACGGCAACAGAAGAAAAAACAACCCAACGCCAACAACGACGGTGCTGCCGGCTCCGTGTCCTACAGGCACCGCAGAGGGCACCGCCGAACTTCGCACTGCAACCCTGGTCTCACCGACGAAGATGCTGCCATTCAGCTGCTGCTTGCACCGTGACCTGTGGGCACTGCACTTCGCACCACGTCACTTCACAACGCCGCCCTGGTATTCCCGACGACGACGCTCCATGCCGACATCGACACCGCTGCTTGCATCGTGGTTTGAGGGCACCGCTCGTAAGTTACATGGCACACCATGACGCCCCACACTGCAGCTTTGGCCTACCGACACCGGCGCCATCGACTCTGGTTCATCAGCCAACGACACCGCTTCAGCAACGCCGACGATGCTGCCTGCATAGTGACCTGCCAGCACCACGACGAGGACCGCACCACTTCGCATTGCAGCCCTGGTCTCACTGACACTGCTGGACGACCGTCACCGAACCGCTGCCTGCACCACGATCTGAGGGCCCTGCACACCACAGCACTGCACTTCACACCGCAGCCCGACGCCCGCCGGCGCTCCCGACTTCAACTGCATGGAGTTCGATCTGCAACGCGTGTGACTTCAAGGGCCCGACGACTCCTGCACCGACCTCTGAAACTGATGCCTGCCAACGCTGGCTCTTCAGAGCTCACTGCGAGGTCCCCAACACCCTGCATTTGTAACGGTACTGTTTTGTGGGTCTATCTGACATCGTAGCTGGCCCGCGATGCCACAGTCATCCAGAACTGTTTGGATTTGTTGTTCACGACGCCGTGATAGACCCAGATGGAGCTATTGACTTCAAGGAACTGTATTTTAAGTCTAATTTTGCTTATTGATAATTCTAAGAACTGTATGGTAGATTTTTAAAATCATTTTTGGTCTTGTTTGCACAGATACAATATTGGATATTTCTCTAAAACTGGTGAGGTGTCTTTTTGCAGTGTTTTCACTGTATTACTGTATGTTATGTGCAAATTCTTTACACACTGCCTCTGAGATAAGCCTGACTGCTCGTGCCAAGCTACCAAGGGGGTGAGCAGGGGTTATTTTAGAAGTGTATCCCCCTTATCCTGACTAGGAAGAAGGGTCCCCACTTGGACAGGGTAACATCCTGCCAACTAGAGACCCCCATTTCTAACATTGGTTGCCAGCGGTGAGGATAGGACTTGCGTTTGCACTTGACCTACAGTGATTGGTGTACACACCTACTATATCGCAGACAATTACGTACCACATACTGTTTTCTTTTTGGTCTATTTTTGTGTTCCCATCTTTTTTAACTTAAACTTCCTACTGCATCATGCCTGATTAAGCAGCATTATTAGTTGCATCCCTAGAAGTGGCCGTTGAGGAGGAAAGGTTGGAAACCTACAACGTAAAGGAGTTGAAGGCTATTTGTAATAACCTAAAGGTTCAAATCAGAGGCCTCACCAGGAAAGAGGAGCTACAAAAGGCGCTGAGGGCCTGGGTAGCAGCCAAACATGCCAGTGGGCAGTCTGGAGACTTTACCGTGGAGGCTGAGGAGCCTATTTCTAGGATGGATGTGTTTCTGGGAGGGGAGGGACCTTCCAGGCCAGGCAGCAGTGGTTTGTCTCCGGATGAGCTGGAGGACAGAAGGGAAGCTAGAAGACATCAAATAGAGCTTGAGAGGCTCAAGATGGAATCACAGAAGATGGTTTTAGACCATGAGCATTGTCTCAAGGAGCTGAAGTTAAAGAGTAAATCCAGCACAGATGGTGCCAGCAATTCCTCAGTGCACTCAGACAGAGTAGTGCACATTCCCAAGAATATAGGAAAGGAATTTAAGAAGGGTGATGATATACAAAGGTGGTTTCAGGGCTATGAGGCATCTATCCACATGAATGGGGTCACTGAAAGCAATTGGGGGGCAGGATTGTGGCCTCCTTTCTCAGAAGAGGGGAGGGACACCTTGTTGGCTTTGGGTAAGGGGTACAACCTCACCTACACTGACTTGAAGGAGGCCCTTCTCACTAGGTATGGTTTCACTCCTGAAAAGTACAGGGTTCAGTTTAGGTCCAGTAAGATAACTGATTCCCAGACATGGTTGGAATGTGTGGATTATTTCTGCAGGTCACTGGATGGTTGGGTAAAGGGCAGCAATGTAGCAGATTTTCAATGGCTGTACAATATGATTGTGTGGGAACACTTGTCTAGTCTATGTTTTGCAGAACTGCGCCAGCACTTGACTGAAAGTAAGCTGACTGACCCAAGGAAGCTTGCTATGGAGGCAGACCGCTGGGTGAGTACCAGGGTCCACAAGAAGGTGTGTGGGGGAGACTCCGCCAAAGGTGGGTAGGGTTCCCAGCAGAAGAGTGGGGGGGACAAGGGTAAAGTAAAGGAGTTTTCTAAAGGTCCCCAAACTAGCACCCAGGGTGAGGATTCCCATCCCGAAGGAGATAAGAAACCATGGGTCTCATGAGGGAAGTCTGCAGAGACGGGACCCCGCACATGATTTGCCTGTGAGCGGCTGGGTCACTTGAAGGGGGATCTCAAGTGCCCCAAGAGGGCACAGCCACCCACCGGTGAGAAGTCCAAGGTGTTGGCCAGGGTAGCACTTGGGGAGGAGGGGTATCCAGAGGAGGGTGGGTATCCCGCAGAAATGACCCTTGTCTCACTAGGGGACAGTGAGATGGTTCCAGGAAACTAGGTGCCTGCAAACACTAAGAAGTACAGCGTCTGGGTGACCATCAATGGGAGAAGGGTAGAGGCTCTCAGAGATACTGGTGCCAGTGTGACCTTAGCCCGCTGTCACCTGGTCTCTTAGGAGCAAGTAGTCCCTGGGGCATTCCGCCAAGTAGTTGCTGTGGACGACTCAGAGCGCCAGTGTAAAGTGGCACAGGTTCCCTTTAAATGAGGGGGGTCTCAGGTCCCGTGAGGGTGGTAGTGAGCTTACTATGCCTGTAGATTGTCTGCTAGGTAACGATGTGGAACAGTCCTTATGGAAGGATTTGGAGTTCAGGTCTCATTGGAGATGCTTGGGTTGCCAGAGTGTGCATTTGTGACAACCCGGTCCATGGCAGCCCTTAAGGTTGATCAGAAGGACTTGAAGCCTGAAACAGTGGCCCAGGTGCCTGCCAAGCGAAAGGGCAAGGGGCGTGGGAAACCTGTCCCTGACGATCCCACAGTCCGGGAGGAGGCTGACCTTGAGGGGGATGCCCCGGCACCTACAGGGAAGCAAGTGGCTGAACTGGGGGACTTATCTGAGCTGACCCATTAGCAGCAAGAAGGGGGTCCCACCAGGGAAGAATTCTGCAGGGAGCAGAAATAATGCCCTTCTCTAGAGGGTTTGCGGCAGCAGGCTGCAAACCAGTGAGCTGGTGAACACTCTGGATCACACTGGATCTACTGGGAGAATGGTCTCCTATACAGCAAGCCTAAGGTCTCTGAGCCTGGGTCAGCCTGTGTACTGGTGGTACCCCAGTGCTTCAGGACCTTCCTACTGGGTCTGGCTCATGACATGCCTTTGGCAGGACATTTGGGACAGTACAAGACATTTGACAGGATTGTCACCCACTTCTTTTGGCCCAAATGCAAAGGCAGTCTGATGCTCATTGTAGGTCTTGACAAACTTTCCAGGCAAGTGGTAAGAGTGGGAGGAAGTGCAAGGCTCCTCTCCAACCTTTTCCAGTTGTTGGCACCCCTTTTGAGAGGGTGGGGATGGACATTGTGGGGCCCCTGGACCCCAAGACAGCCATGGGCAACAGGTACATCCTGGTTTTGGTGGACCATGCCACCCGGTACCTGGAGGCTATCCCTCTCAGGACAACGACGGTGCCAGTGGTGGGCCTAGCGTTAATAAGGATATTTTCCCATGTGGGGCTCCCCAGAGAGGTGGTATTTGACCGGGTACCAATTTCATATCGAAGTATATGACATCCCTGTGGGAGGAGTGTGGTATAACCTACAAGTTCACCACTCCTTACCACCCCCAAGGTAATGGTTTGGTGGAGAGATTCAGCCAAACCTTGAAAGGCTTGATCAAGGGTCTAACTGAACCTATGAGGCGTAAGTGGGACTTTCTCTTACCACGCCTTCTCTTTGCTTACAGGGAGGTACCACAGAAGTCCTTAGGGTTTAGTCCATTTGAGCTACTGTATGGGCAACCTGTGAGAAGACCCATCAGTTTTGTAAAGGAAGGCTG
Source organism: Calotriton arnoldi (assembly GCA_963921515.1). NCBI lineage: Eukaryota > Metazoa > Chordata > Amphibia > Caudata > Salamandridae > Calotriton > Calotriton arnoldi. Next base: position 16,088 of record CAWUFW010022361.1, on the reverse strand, counting down.
GGAGACAGCTGCCAGGAAAACTCCCCAGGATGTATTTAGCTACATGCTGGCATTGAGAAACCAAACTTCACGCTTCATGAAACTCGCTCAGGTGAACCTAGAAGGCAGCCAGGAGGAAATGAAACGCTGGTATGACCAGAATGCCACTCTGGTAGAGTTTTAGCCTGGCCAGAAAGTGTGGGTCATGGCCCCAGTAGAGCCTTCCTCTCTTCAGGACAAGTGGACTGGGCCTTTTGAAGTGGTGAAGCGCAAAAGTGATGTCACCTATATAGTGAATTTGTAGACTCCCAGGAACCCTTTGAGGGTCCTCCATGTGAACCTCCTCAAACCTCACTTTGAGAGGTCTGAAGTAAGCATGCTCTTGGTGATAGATGATGGGGTGGAAGAGGAAAGTGAACCCCTTCCTGACCTCCTGTCTACCAAGGAGCACGATGGGTCAGTGGAAGGTGTGAACCTCTCCCCTACACTGACCCCAGAGCAGCAGAGGGGCTGTCGCCAGTTGTTGGGGCAGTTTGCCACCCTGTTCTCCCTTACCCCTGGTGTCACCCATTGGTGTACCCATGACGTGGACACTGGGGACAGTTCTTCTGTGAAACACAAAATTTACAGGCTGGCTGACAGGATCAGAGCCAGCATCCAAGAAGAGGTTTCTAAGATGTTGGTGTTAGGGGTGATAGAGCCCACCAACAATCCTTGGGCCAGCCCAGTGGTTTTGGTCCCAAAGGCTGTTGCACCCGGTGCCACTCCTGAACTTCGGTTCTGCGTTGTTCTGTGCCATCACCAGGACTAACATGCACCCCATCCGCAGAGCTGATGAGCTCACCAATCGGTTGGGAGCTGCCAAGTTTCTCAGTACATTTGATTTAACACCTGGGTACTGGCAGATTGCCTTGACCGAGGGGGCAAGGGAGAGGTCTGCATTCTCAACACCAGAGGGGCACTACCAGTTCCGGGTGATGACCTTTGGGTTGAAGAATGCAACTGCCACCTTTCAGAGGTTGGTCAACCGGGTGTTGGCTGGACTGGAGGATTTCAGTGCAGCCTACCTGGATTACTTTGCAGTGTTCAGTTCCAGCTAGGAAGATAGCTTACGCCACCACTGGGAAGTGATGAAGGCTCTGCAGAGGGCAGGCCTCACGATCAAGGCTAGTAAGTGCCAGATCAGGCAGGGGTCTGTGGTGTACTTAGGGCACCAGGTAGGAAGCGGCCAGGTGGCGCCCCTACAGGCTAAGAGCATCACCATTCTGGCTTGGGAGCCACCCAAGACCCAGACAGAGGTGAGAGCCTTCTTAGGTCTCACCTGTTACTATAGGAGATTTGTTAAGGGCTATGGCACCATTGTCGCCCCCTTGACTGAGCTGACTTCCATGAAGCAGCCGAGGAAGGTGATCTGGACTGATACCTGCCAGACAGCTTTTGATGCCCTGAAGGGAACCATGTGCACGGTGCCCGTGCTCAAGGCACCCAACTTCTCCAAGGAATTCGTATTGCAGACCGACGCTTCACAGCATGGTGTGGGAGCGGTGCTCTCACAACTGAACGAAGAGGGCCTAGACCAACCTGTAGTCTTCCTTAGCAGGAGACTAATCCCCAGGGAGCAGAGGTTGAGTGCCATAGAGCGAGAAGCTTTTGATGTGGTCTGGGCACTGAAGAAGCTAACACCCTACCTGTTTGGACTCACGTCCGAGTTCAGACAGACCACAGGCCCCTCAGATGGTTAATGCAGATGAGGGGTGAGAACCCAAACCTGTTGAGGTGGTCCATCTCCCTGCAGGGAATGGACTTTACAGTGGAACTCCGCCCTGGAACCAACGCTGACGGTCTGTCCAGGTTCTTCTGCCTTTGTGAAGAGAACTCCCAGGTGGTTGGGTAGTTCTCCCTGCTTTCAGCTGGAGGGGACATGTGTTGGACCTGACATCCTTTGATGTGTTTCACCTGTCTTTTTGCTTTCTGGCCACCTGTTTTCAATGGGATGTTGGACTTCGTTTTTCTGGTTTAGTGCCTCTGCGCACTTTCTCACTGCTGTTCGGTGTTAAACTGCAAGTGCTCCTACTGTAAATTGTGTTTATGGATTGATGTTTCCATGTTTGGCTTATTTGATTTACTACTAAGTCCATAGTATAGTGCACTGTGTGTACCCAGGGCCTCTAAATCGAATGCTGCTAGTGGGTCTGCAGCAATGATTGTGCCACCCACACAAGCAGCCTTTCAAAGGTGTCTCAGACCTGCCACTGCAGTGTCTGCGCACAGTTTTTACTGCCATGTCGACCTGGCAAGTGCCCCCACTTGCCAGGCCCTAACCTTTGATTTTCTTACGTCGGGCACCCCTCAGGTAGGACCAAGATACCCCCATGGGCAGGGTGCAGTGTATGTGAAAGGTAGGACATGTCCTGGTGTGTGTGACATGTCCTGATAGTGAAATACTGCCAATTTCATGTTTTCACTATTTACAGGCTATCTGTCCCATAGGCTAACATGAGAGCTGCTTTGTAACATCTTCCAAGCCTAACTTTCCATTGGGACAAGATAGAGATACGTTTAGTATGCCTGAACTCAGGATTTAAAAAACATCTTTTAGTAAAGGTGATTTTTATATTATGTGTTTGAAAATACCACTTTTATAATTTGGTATCTTTTTGTCTAACCATTCTGTGTGCCTCTGTTGGTTTGTGTATTTACTGGTTTTGGAGTGACAGAGGCTGGGGATGTGCATTTACTGTAGGTAGCCACAAGAGGGGTTGAGGTCTGTCCTGTCTTTACTGGGTGACTCATATTTGGGCTGAATAGGCCTGGTCTGCATTTAGAGTGGTGGGAGGAGTTTTCACTAGCACCTGAATAGGCAGTGTCTCCTTTGTACAATGATGTCTCCACCTCCTGTAGTGAAGCTGGGCCAGAGAGGGTAAACTGGTTTGGACTGGGTTCAGAGACCTTTGCCACAAAGAGGACAAAGAGAAAATGTGGTATAAATAATGAGGCCCTGACCCCAGGACTTTAGAATTCTTTTTGATCTACGAACCTGCCAAGAGGAAGAGATGGAGAAGCTGTGAGGAGGAACTACCACTATGCTGTGTGCTTTGCTGTGTTGGCCTGCAGTGGTGTCTTCTGTCTTGGGCAGAGAAAGAACTGGACTGAATTTCTGCAAATTCTTTGTTTGAGTTTTGCCAAGGGCTTGAGGTAGAGCGTGCCCCCTGTTCAAGAAGTCTCAGGAACAGCAAAGACTTCAAGTTCATCTGCTACCAGCACTAGGAACTGGTTGTTTTGTGCTGCAACAGAAGTAAAAGCAACCCGACCAAATCAATGATGCTGCTGCTGGGTCTGGGTCCTGAAGGCACTGCAGAGTGCACAGCCGCACTTCGCACCGCAACCCTGGTCTCACCGACGATGATGCCCAACGCCGCCACCAAGCCGCTGTTTGCACCATGACCTGTGGGCAGCGCACTTCGTACCACCTTGCTTTACATTGCCGCCCTGGTGTCCCCGACAACGCCACTCTACGCCAACATCCTGCTTGCACCTTGGTTTGAGAGCGACTGGTGTGGGGGCGGAGTGGCGGGTTGGGGGGGACGACTGGGAGGGGGGAAATAGACAACAATATACATTTTAAAAAAATACAAAGAACTTACCTGCCACCAGTGGCGGTTCTTTTGTATGGGCGGAGGGGCTACGCCCTCGTCCTTTTTCTGCCCCCTAGTTGTGCTTTTTATTCTTCAATTAACTAAGAGTAAAAAAATCATTTCTGCTAGTAAACTGCCTCAGGCTGTCTGCTACGCAGACATTGACTTCAGGCAGCGTTCGCAAGTCAGGTTTATGGCAGGCACAAATCATGCACTCTGAGCATGCGCCAGCAATCCTAGATTTGCCAGGCTGATGAGCTCACAGCCCTGAGGCTCGTGACATCACCAGCTCGACAAAGCCATTGTATTCCTTGCTGAAGGACCTCCCCCGCCAATAGAGTTAGCCCTGGGCGCTGTCCGCTTCAGCTCTGCAGAGGCCAGGGCTACACATCAATCACACTTCACCAAGCCTCGCTGTTAACCCCACCCTACCCTGCCCTGTGACCAATCAAACAAGGGCGGGTTAAATTGAAAAGAAAGAAGCTGCTCCATGATTCCTCGCACCTCCGGTAAGTGAAAATTAAAACGTACATATTTCCAGAATAAAGTGTTCAAAATGCATGTGCCTGTTTTATTTCTCAGCAAGCCATAAAAGTGATTAGCAGTGTTTAACTGTGTTCGTGCTCTCCTGTCAGGCATTAGTTTGTGGCTGGAATCCCGAAGTGCATGATAGCTCCGTTCAACCATAAGGCGCCGTAAACTGTAGCTAGCATTTAGTTGCCAAATTGCCAGCACCTGTGAAATCCTTTTTGAAAGGCGCATGTTGTTAGAAACTAATATGTTGTCATCAGAGGCCAACGTTTGAAAGCAACTGCTCCAGAGCACATTGTGCAAGTTACAGGTGGAAAGTATTAATTCAGTCCGTAAATGCCTTAATCTTCCACCTATCTGAGCCCAATAACCTGAATGTAATAATAATACAAAGATTTCTGTACACTGCAATGAAGCACAATTAGCATAGGAGCAAGCGCTACTTAAACACTGGTTCAATATGCAAAAAACAACCAGTCACAGCAGATGCACCTCGATTTTCAGCACTCTTTAATTCACACGAGGAAGGACTTCAAATTGTGACAGAATGCTGCATCTGCTTGGCTGCAAATGTGACCCTTCTAAAATGTGTGCTGTTGTGCTTAAATCCCAGAAAATCCTATCTGACAGCAGAAACGTGATACTTGGTGCTTATTTGTTCGATTTTAAAGTTAGTGCTGGGTGTCAATAGGGCAGATACAGCATGAGGCAGGCTCCAGGGATTTCCGGGCTGCTGACCACTGGGGAATAGAAAGAGGAGTATGTGGTGATGGGAGGGTGAGGGCAGGCTGAACTAAACAGCAAGGAGTTGCCTTGTGAGAACTCCAGTTCATATCCACCAATGGTACGTATACAAAACGTAGGGTAAAATGCTTTTTTTATTTGGGGTTAGACTACTTACACCTGAAGTGGCACCACAGCTAACATCAATCAACATTATGGGGCCGATTCTGATGCGGGTTGGAAAAGCTTCCCGACCGAATCGGTTGGGAAATGGTGTCCGACCCACTCGGATCGGGAAAGTCCGACCGGCGGAGTAGGATGCATCCGGATGCTTCCAGATACGATTTGGTTGAACTCCCATTGACTTCAATGGGAATATTTGTTCCTAACCGCATCAGAATTGGGCCCTCGGTCGGGAAGACACGTTCCCGATCCGATTTGGAAGGAGCAAATGCCGTTAGGAGGCCTTCCTAACCGCATCAGAATCAGGCCCTCGGTCGGGAAGCTTTTCCAACCCGCATCAGAATCGGCCCCTATGTGTAGAACACTGACCCAAACAAGAAAAGTGGCAAACAATACGTGCATGCATAAGGATGTTGAGGTTAGGGTGTGTGCAAACCACTGAAGGCCTTATTTGCACATTCATTAAGACATTGCAATGTAGGTAACTGAGCTTCAAAGGTATCTGCTTGAGATGGACGATCGTGAAAAAAAGAAGAATGAGCACCAGGGGTTTAAATAGTATGTTGCTGCAGGCCGGCACTGCCCTCTGCCAGCAACAATACTAACCTATTTTATGACCCTTTCTCAGACATAGCTTCTATCTCAATGCCATTGCAACGTACGGTGCTCCCCATTTGAGCTATTGATGAAGCAATGTGTAAATATCAGTGTGTGTGTTATAATATGCCATATATTTAAGTGATGAATTTACCCTGAGTTGTACCATGTTTGGTTTAAGTAGCTTGTCCTATGCCGATTTTCCATTGAACTCTAGTATTTGGAGTCTAACATTTATAATAAAATAACAATGTACCAGAATTGAATGTAAATACAACTGGACAGTTCTTATTAATTTTGGGAAGGTTTCTAAATGTGGCCACCTGAATTCTAAACCAACCAGCAGGTCACCTACCTGCCACTAAATGATTGTGCAGGTGTGGAAAATTAATTTGTATCGATAAACATTGTCTGCGCCATCTTGCCCTTTTTCCCAATGCCACACTTTCGTCGTCCGCGGCGGCCATTTTAGCTACCTTGATCAGACCCACTCTCTGCACACCGCTAATCCCCAGCGCGGCTCCACATCCTCGCAAGCCCCCCCCGCACTGGTCACCCTCTCTCTCTCTCTCTCATGCACGGGCCATTAACCCCTCCAACTGCGCTGCACTTCCCTGGGAATCTCACCCCGGGCCTGCCCGACACCTCCCTTTCCTCCTATACACTATCACACCCTCTGACACCCCTCTTCCTCCGTATCCGATTGTCCAGGCCGGTCCCAGGCTATCACCTAGCCCTGCGGATACAGTTTATGGCCCCGACTGTAAGGAATCGCCCCTCTTCAAAGGAGTTACAGTAGATCAAGGCCCCACCCCATGAGATCCGTCACACCACATGCATTCCGGGAACCGGCTGAATGCCCTGCTGATCCTGCCGTCTGATGACGATTCTGTATGGTGAATGGGGAGGGGATTCTCACTGTAAGGGTGCGTGGGAACGGGTCTGAAGCGGAAGATCCCAGGGATGTCTTTCATACTTCAAAGTATCTTTACTGTAATAAAGAATGTCTTCCTGCCATAAATGCGTGTATAAGAGGCCAGGCCTCAGAGATGCAGAGAGAGCACCTCGAGAAGATTCCCTGTTGGTCTGATCTGACGTGTTTCTCCTCCGGAGAGAATAAACCTTTGTTTCCTGCCTTCCAGTCTCCAGCGCCTGCCTCTTCATTGATTCATATTTTGGGGAATAGAGGCGACATCGCCGGGCAATACTTAAGGTTATTCCATTCGTCGATTGCCTTCCTGTTTTACAATTGGCGTCCCAAGCGTGGGGCCCATCAGCGACACGTGGATCCAGTGGGAGAGGTCCTGACGACAGAGTGAACGACTGCAACGATCGGGAGAGCTCCTGTCCGATAGACCCTCGTCTGACAGCCGATCATCCGAACTTCACTGGTTCCGAACAGACCTCTCTCGAGTGATCTACGGTCCTGACTGGGAACCATCAGGAGTGCCGCGATAGAAGATAGAGGACGATCGGGCGCTGGATTCGGAAGACAAGAAACAGCCCATGCGGTCCGGGTAAGGTCGTACAAAACGACAAATTGTGAAACGATAACGGTTCTTTGAGACATTTGCTGCTTACAAACGAGGAAGAGTACAAATACTCTATCTTCCTTTGTGAACAGTGAAGGGTGGGTAACGCGGACTTTTGTCCCCCTTTGTAATCTGTCGTACCTATCTTTTCTCCCCACTGATTGTTTGTTTGATTGATTGTCAAGGGTAGCTCCCTTTTTCTTTGAGTATCAGAGTAGCTCCTTTTTGAGGCATTCCCTGTCTACAAACGGCGAGGGATAGGAATATTCTCTCTCCCTTTACAGATAGTGAAGGATGGGTAACGCGGACCTTTGTCCCCCTTTGTAATCTGTCGTGCCTATCTTCTCCCCACTGATTATTTATTTGGATCTAGTTCTCTTGAAACATTCATTGTCTGCAAACAACCTGGAATAGCAATATTCTGCCTAGTCTTTTGCAGGTAGTGAAGGGTAGGTAACGCGGACTTTTGTCCCCCTTTGTAATCTGTCATGCCTATCTTCTCCCCACTGAGTGGTAGCTGGTTCAGCCCGGACCGCTTGTTAGAGGTGGATCATCCAGTCCCACTGGAAGGCACCCCTAACAAAGACATGTTCACAAAGCATGGACTAGTCGCTATAGCATATTGCAAATTATGGCACAGGTATACGAAGAAGGAACCCCAGAGTCAGTGGCCACTGATAGGATCCTTTGAAGAAAGCAAACTAGATGCACTAGATGAAGCCCTAAAAACTCGTAGAAACGACACCGACCATGCTAGACAGCGTTGGCCTGTGGCGCAAAGAAACTGTACAGCGAAAGAAGAAAGAGGAAGCTAGGTTAGACAAAGAGCTACGTAAAGCAGCCCACCTAGCTGCAAAGAAACTAGAGGAAGAAATAAAGAAGAGAGAGGAGGCTAAGCGAAAACAAGAGATCGAAACACCGAGCCAGTGTCCTGTTAGAACACCCTCTGCGCTCTACCCTGAATTACCTTCGAAACAGAGAACCAACGATGATCTCTTATTAGGTCCTCCGATCATCTACATGCCCCTCCAAATGCCCCTTCCCAACCTTCAGCGCAACACTCGCGACCCCCAAGCACAGACGAGAGTAGCGCCAGGGCCTCGGCCCCCAAGGCCTCCCGCACCGGCGGAATCCTCGCACCAGATACAAAACAAGCAGCAATATTAGATGACCATGAGGCCCGAAACACAGAACCCACAAGGACGAACAGGTTGGGCAAAAGCGAGCAAGAGAGGATTGACAAGGTAGTCAGGACACTAGTAGAACGAAAGGAGAAGGAGGAACACGTTATGGATATATTCAACTCATATGCGGGAAGCCACAGACGACACTTTGTCGTACGATTATGTTATCATGTCCTAAACGCTTATGAGGACCGATATCGAGATAGAGGTCCCGAGAGCCTAACGACTCTGTATAGAAAAATTGATATCGGGGATGAGGGCGAGTGTGACGTGACGGACCTCCTTGCGCGTACACTTAGGGTTTTCTGCCACCTCACTGAATCAGAGGTGGAAGCTAAACCTACGACATCCGTAGCGGCCGAACCACAAATAGAGCAACCTAGCACCATGATGCCGATAAGAGAGGCCGCCCCTATTGGGTCCCCCACGAGGTCAGGGAACACACAATGATGTTAACCATACGGATGCAAAGGGGAGGATAGTGTACAACTGGGTCTACCAACCATGGGATCGACAGGATATTCTGACGTTCCGAAAATCTCTGCCCGATTTACGAAAAACCCCACCGCCTTCTACACTGAACTAGGTACAGCCTTAGGTTCCACTATCATGACCCTAACGGACCTCGATTTGTTCTTCGGGTTATGTCTGCCAGCTGATGTGTGGAAGCAGATCCGCAAGGTCGACCACCTTGAGCTGTTCGGACATACCTGGAAACAACTCGATGAGTTCGACAAGCAACGAGGAGCCGGGCAGAAACCCGTAACGGCCATCCTTGAACTCCCCGGACAAGATCGTCCAGAAACTCAAGACCCTGATTCCCGAGAAGAAAATAGACTGGTCAATAGTGACGGCCTGTAGACAGAAACCACAAGAAGACGCTTCGGAATACTTCTCTAGGTTCGAAACGGTGTTCTCCGACTACAGCGGCCAAGATATGGCCACTGCAACCGGACACCACTTGTTCGTTCAGAATTTCGTGAAAGGCCTGGTGCAAGAAGTTTCTCAAAAATTGCAGGCGAGCGAAAGCAGCTGGGCAGCCTCTAAACCCGCGGCTATCCTCCAGATGGCCCAATACTATGAACATCAGAAGAATGAGAATGATAGGGCATCCGAACGTAAAAGAAGGAGTTGAAAGAGCGGGTCATGATAGCTCAACTGCAGGGGGTGACGATAGGTAGGGAACCCTCCAAGGGGAACTACCAGCCGACAGCCCCTAAAAATACACCCTCCAGAGAACGAATGCCCGTACCCTATACAAGCCGAAGGGACTTAGATGAAAACCAATGCGCGTTTTGTAAAGGATACGGTCACTGGAAGTCGCAGTGCCCGGTCCTTCATGAAGCAAACAAGAACCGAGAGGCTAGGGATGGGACAAACGGACAAAAGAACAGGGACCAGGGACGGGGACACACCAATGATGCTAACTATGACAGACCAAGCCGACCTAACACATTTGACCGCCCACGACAGAATCAGTATCAGCAGTCCGATTGCGAGAACGTCCGCGATTTCGCATAGGACAGCCAGGGACAAGGGAGGGATCCAGTCGAGCTTTGTGTTGACCAGCAAGGTCCTTATGTCACTGCTAAGGTCCTGGGTACGAAGTCCCCATTTTTGGTGGACACTGGGGCAACACGTAGTGCATTATCCAAACGACTGATTCCAAGGGCACCCTTGTCTGGCTCACACGTGACATCAATAGGCTTTGATGGAACGCCTCTACTAATCCCTTATCTACACCGATTCCCTTTGACTTAGAGAACAACATCACGGACACGACCTTCCTGCTATTTTCCAACACCCCCGACGCCATTATGGGTCTTGACCTCCTGAAGCACTTTCGAGCCACCATTCGATGTTCCCCAGACGGAGTACGAGTCATACTGTACGATAACCAGAATCTGTTCAGACCTTGTCCCACCCGACGCATGTTTTCCATCACTGACGCTGACTTGTCCTTACTAGACACTTTACCCCCGTACCTTTGGGCCAAGACCGACTCAGACGTGGGACGCATGATGATAGACCCTGTGCACATCACTGTACGGTCAGACGCTATGCTCCCAAAGCTCCCACAGTATCGGATATCGCCCGAGGGCGAGAAGGCATTGGTAGGAATCATTCAGTCCTTAGTCGATGCAGGAGTGGTAGAGGAAGTAGTCAGTAATATCTGTAACAGCCCTATCCTACCCATTGTCAAGAAGCAAGGCGAGGGAGATGAGAAGGCTTATCGCTTCATCATTGACCTCCGCGAAGTAAACAAAGTAGTCGTACCTCAGTACCCAGTAGTCTCTGACATCACCACCATCTTGACCCTGATCCCCTCCACTGCCACTGTTTTCACCGTCATAGATCTCAAAAATGCTTTCTTTTCTATCCCCATCCCTCCAGACAGCCGCTACCTCTTCGGCTTCACCCTAAAAGCCCGTTCATATAGATTCTGTAGAGCACCCCAGGGCTACACTGAGAGCCCCAGCATCTACAGCCAGGCTCTCAAGAGACAGCTGGACGCAGTCCAGCTCCCGGACGGAGTGGTGTTAATCCAGTATGTCGACGACATTCTCCTGGCTGCCGACACTACGCCACTTGCCACCACAGCCACCATCCAACTCCTGCACTTCCTCGCGGAGAATGGTCACAAGGTCTCCAAGAAGAAGCTGCAGTTCTGCCAACCACAGGTGACATACTGAGGCCACCTCCTGTCCAAGGACGGGAGAAAGCTCACACCCGATCGGATCCGGACCATCCTAGATACCCCCGTTCCCAAGACTCAAAAGCAGGTTCGCTCCTTAGTAGGCCTCACGTCCTTCTGTCGGCAGTGGTTGCCAAACCTTAGTCTCATAGTCAGACCTCTACTCTCTCTGTTAGCGAAAGATGTTCCCTTCCCACTCCCTTGGACCCCTGAATGCCAATCCTCCTTTCAAGAACTACGAGATGCCCTCTGCTCAGCCCCTGTTCTAGGAACCCTGACTACACCAAGCCCTTCTCCCTCTTCACCCACGAGAGGGAGGGGTGCGCTTTGTCTGTCCTAACGCAACCCATAGGTCCCAAACAACGCCCTTGTGCCTACTTCTCTGCCACTCTTGACCCTGTAGCCAGAGCTCTGCCCGCCTGCCTTCGAGCGGTAGCTGCCGCTGCCGTCTCTATCCGACAAAGTGAGGGATCGTACTTTCGAATTCCCTCACTGTGCTGGTCCCCCATGCTGTCGACACACTCCTGAACCAGACCAAGACTCAGCACCTGACTAGCGCACGACTGACTGGTTACGAGTTAACTCTGCTTACAACCCACATCACGTTGAAACGATGTACCACTCTGAACCCTGCCACTCTGTTGCCCCTCCCCGATGACGACCCCAATGTGTCCCCTATGCATGACTGTGTGACCCTCACGGACGAGCAATCTAGAAGTAGAGCTGACCTCCGTGACACTGCCATCCCAGACCCTGATGGAGAGCTATGGGTAGACGGCTCGTGCATTAAACTCCCCGACGGCACGACCTCGGCTGCCTATGCAGTCACCACAGCCCGGACGGTAGTTGAGACGGCCCGCATCACCCAACGGTCCGCACAAGCGGCAGAACTAATTGCCCTCACACGTGCATGCGTCCTAGCAACAGGCAAAGTCGCAAACATCTACACCGACAGCCAGTATGCCTTCGGGGTGGTTCATCATTTTGGGCTCTTATGGAAGGAAAGGGATTCCTGACTTCGCATGGCACACCCATCCTTCACGGAGATCTAGTCTCTGCCTTGACCGAAGCAGTCCTCCTCCCCGAGCGACTTGCAGTCATCAAATGCCAGGCACACAAGAAAGTGACAGACATCATTGGACAAGGAAATGCACTAGCCGACATCACTGCTCGAACCACAGCTGAGAATAGGACGACGACACGCATGTACGTGACTAGGTCACAGACGGAAAAATGGAAGGACGCTAGAGAGCACATTAGAGACATACAAATGGCCTGCTCCCCCAAGAACTGACTGAATGGGCACGGGTGGGACTGAAAGATGATGAAGGCTGCTGGTTGACAAAAGACACAAACAAATGGCTGCTACCCAATTCCTACTTGATCCCCATACTGACTATGGCACACTCCCCAGCACACATAGGATCTGCCCCCATGATTGAACTCATCACCCGAGTCTGGCACAACGACAAGATTCCCGACTCTGCTAGACGCCTAGTTCAACAATGCTTAATCTGCTTGCAACACAACCCAGGGAAAGGAACTGTTGTCCCTCGGGGTGGGTTCGGGGTCCCCGACCATCCCTTTGAAGTCCTACAGATGGATTACATTCAGCTAGACCATTGCCTGGGTTTGAAGTACGTCCTTGTTGTCGTGTGCGCCTTCAGCAAATGGGTGGAGGCCTATCCCACACGCGACAACACTGCCATGACCACTGCCAAAGTCCTGTTAAAAGAGTTTTCCCCCGATATGGCCTTTGTCGGATTTTATGGAGTGACAACGGCCCCCACTTCATAGCTGAAGTCATCCAACTTATCTTAAAGGGATTGGGTGTAAAACAGAAATTTCACGCAGTCTTCCACCCCCAATCTGCAGGCCTGGTCGAGCGACACAGCGCCACACTCAAGCTAAAAATCTCTAAGATTGTTGCCTCCACCGGACTGAAGTGGCCTGATGCCCTCCCATTGGCATTGCTATCAATGCGCTCCACCCCCACTAAGCACCACTTGACCCCTTACGAAGTAGTATTCGGGCGGCCAATGAATATTTGGGCCGCGCCTAGGCCAACTCGATCCATGACGTCCCAGACGTCCCAATGTCTGACTATCTGTGCACCCTCACTAAAACCTTAACTGTCATCCATCAACAGGTGCTACAAGCCATCCCAGACGCTTCCAGGGGCCCAGGACACGACATTCACCCAGGGGATCACGTCTTGATCCGCAACTTCCAGCGTGCCAAAAGCTTGGAACCTCGGTGGACGGGCCCCTGGCAAGTCCTGATCACTACACGGACCGCCCTTCGAGTGGAAGGCAAGCGTCACTGGGTGCATGCGCACCATTGTAAACGCGCCCCCCCAACTCTGACAACGGAAGAAGACATCGCGACTCAGGAAGAGCTCCTGACAAAAGACAAACCATCGTTGAGCTGTCACACCGACACAGAAACGCTCGAACTGGCAGAGTTTCCCGATCCCACCGTACCGTCCAGGGAAGGGTACAACCTACGTAAAAGGGAGGAGCTTCGGCAAAGCAGACCACTGACTGGGTAAAATCTCAGAACGGTAGCCTAACACACTCAAGGTTGCCCGAAGAGAAGTCAGAGAAAGTCGGTGGTTCTGCCCGCTACCGAGCACTCTGAAGATGATGGAAGCGCCCGACTCCCCAATGATGGAAGCAACTGGATATCCGAAGAGGACCTACCGAAACCCAAAGACTAACAAACTGCACAGCTCAAAGACTATAGCCGTTTTCATTACCCTTCTCTTTGCCTCCTCCTCATGACAACCTTCTGGATCATCGAAGAAAGCACACCCGCTCACAAAACATTGCTCCCCACTGAACTGCCGATAACTACCAAGGAACACTTCCTGATTGCCCTTTCTCCACCGCTCCGAGAGAGACGCAGGAGTTCTGGAATAACTCTTTTGTGCAACTGCTGCACCAACACAACCTTGCCGCTAATGCCACTAATTGCTGGATCTGCGGGCTGCTGCCCCATGCAGCCGGACACTCCATCCCGTTCATTCCTTCGCCCTTTTCCATCCACGGCTCCTGTCTTGCCTGGCTGATTCTTCTGCAAGAAAGCTTTAAAGACAATGCCACATCAGAAAGAACTGTTTCGCATTTCTACCACGAGGCATGGCTGAATAAGACTGGGCGAACCGCTACTCCTTTTACCCTCTGACCTCTGGTACCTCTATTCACATGGACATCCCTGCCAAAGAACGAGTGGAAATGCAAGTTTTCCATAACCCAGCCAGACCCACTTTCTCCTACCTCCGGAAACGAACAGCCACCACTCTGACAGTGGCCTTGTCTGTTGTCAACGTCTCGGGCCTTGTGTGCATCAAAGGCCTGGGGACGCAACTGGTGGGCCGCAGCGCCTGCGTCATCACCAGAACACTGGATTCATCCGACCCTCCCTCCTTTGTTGCTTCTCCAAATATGTACTTTGTTTGTGGCACCAAAGCATACACCTGGCTCCCCAAAGGTTGGGGGCACATGCTACATTGCCTTCATCCTCCCACCTACGTATGTGGCCCCAGCAAGCCATCACCGGCAAAAGCGTGCAAGGGACATCGACCAGGCCGACTCGACAGGAGCACAGTTCTTGGATGCCGCGAAAGGACTTGTGCCATTCTGGGGTCCGATGACGAACAGCCGCGCCATCCGACACTTGACCCAGGCAGTTGAAATCACCATGAACATCACAGCTGGCATCTTGACCAATAACACCGCAGAGCTTCAGGCAGTCCGCCTGGTGGCTCTGCAGAACCTGCCTTGTTCTAGACGTGGTTCTGGCAGACCGAGGAGGAGCATGCCGCATCATTGGGTCCAGCTGTTGCACCTACGTGCCAGACAATTCACCTTCTGTTTACAAAGCCATCGAACACCTCCATAGACTGTCCTCTGAAGTACACCAGGAGCAAGAAGGATGGTCGCTTGGGAGCTAGTTCTGGGACTTACTGAAAGCCTGGGGGTGGAGGTTGTTCACATTCATTCTGATTCCGATTGTGGTGCTATGCGGGTGTTGCTTAAGTATCAATGTCTGCCTCCTCTGTGTTCATTATTTTCAAATTGCATTTGCCCAAAGACTTTGGACTTACAGGCTGAACACATGAAAACTTTGTATGAGACAGAAATACGTGGCATTATGGGGATCGACCCGAATTAACAAGTTGGCGAGAAATGTTAAAAGGGAGGACTGTGGAAAATTAATTTGTATCGATAAACATTGTCTGCGCCATCTTGCCCTTTTTCCCAATGCCACACTTTCGTCGTCCGCGGCGCCATTTTAGCTACCTTGATCAGACCCACTCTCTGCACACCGCTAATCCCTAGCGCGGCTCACATCCTCGCAAGCCCCCCCCGCACTGGTCACCTCTCTCTCTCATGCACGGGCCAGTTAACCCCCTCCAACTGCGCTGCACTTCCCTGGGAATCTCACCCCGGGCCTGCCCGACACCTCCCTTTCCTCCTATACACTATCACACCTCTGACACCCCTCTTCCTCCGTATCCGATTGTCCAGGCCGGTCCCAGGCTATCACCTAGCCCTGCGGATACAGTTTATGGCCCCGACTGTAAGGAATCGCCCCTCTTCAAAGGAGTTACAGTAGATCAAGCGCCCCACCCCATGAGATCCAGTCACACCACATGCATTCCG
Organism: Calotriton arnoldi; assembly: GCA_963921515.1. Taxonomy (NCBI): domain Eukaryota; kingdom Metazoa; phylum Chordata; class Amphibia; order Caudata; family Salamandridae; genus Calotriton; species Calotriton arnoldi. The sequence continues at coordinate 362 of CAWUFW010022361.1, read as the reverse complement.
GGAACCGGCGGAATGCCCTGCTGATCCTGCCGTCTGATGACGATTCTGTATGGTGAATGGGGAGGGATTCTCACTGTAAGGGTGCGTGGGAACGGGTCTGAGCGGAAGATCCCAGGGATGTCTTTCATACTTCAAAGTATCTTTACTGTAATAAAGAATGTCTTCCTGCCATAAATGCGTGTATAAGAGGCCAGGCCTCAGAGATGCAGAGAGAGCACCTCGAGAAGATTCCCTGTTGGTCTGATCTGACGTGTTCTCCTCCGGAGAGAATAAACCTTTGTTTCCTGCCTTCCAGTCTCCAGCGCCTGCCTCTTCATTGATTCATATTTTGGGGAATAGAGGCGACATCGCGGGCAATACTT